>CAUYUJ010013481.1:350237-355237 GCA_963575745.1 Prorocentrum cordatum
GTAGTATTATTATTATTATTCGTATTCTTATTATGATTATCAGTATGATTATTCGTACTAGTGTTCTGAATAGTTGTCTTCTTACTCTTGTTCATACTCTTATTATTCGTATTAATATTTTCCTTATTCTTATTATTAGTATTATTCGTCTTCTTCGTAGTCTTATTATTATTATTGGTATTATTCTTCTTCTCCTTAGTATTATTAGTATTATTCGTATTAGTATGCCTCTTATTATTATTATTGCTTTCTTCAAATTATTATTATGCTTATGATTATTCCTCCTCCTCCTCCTCCTCCTCCTCCTTCTCCTCCTCCTCCTCCTAAGTTCTGCAAGCAGTGCGAATACAATGATAAGCTGGCCTTGTCTGGCAACCGGTGTGGGCGATGCAGCAGACAGGTGAAGATTTTTCGGCCTCGCTCACGCTCTGCCGATCGCACCAAGTCGGTCACCTTTTCAGGACGAGCACATCCCCTCGGGCTCTAGCACGCCGAGGGGCAAGCGAGGTGCTGCTGCAGGTGGCGACAAGGCGCCGGCGACACTTCTGCAGCAGGCTCTGGCGGCGCCCGCGGAGGACAAGGAGCTGCATCCGATCCTGAAGCAGCAGAGCGAGCGCCTCGCCGTTCAGGCCGCCACAACGATCGGCTCGGCTGACGCCATCGACGCTGCGAGGAAGGCGGATAGTGCATGGAGAGCCGCCAACAGTCGGCATGAGCAGATCGCCAGTCAAGCTGTGAGATGGAGGAAACAATTGACTATGGCCGAGGACAAAGAGCGCGACGCCACGCTTGAGCTGGCCCGCACGTCGGCGGCCAAGACGGCTGCGACAGCGGCGCTGGCACGGGCCGAAGAAGTGAAGCCCCGGGAGGCTGGCGCTCCCCGCGGCGACGACGCCAAGCCGTCGGTCTTCGGCATCCAGATCAACATGGACGTATTCGACTCCTTCGAATCTTGGGAGTGCGACGACGCGGACAAGCAGAAGTTTCGGGACCTCGAGGCCGAGCTCGAGCATCACCAGCAGACCCTGGAGCAGCGCAACTCGCAGCGGCAGGCTTTCGTCGACAAGGTCAAGGCGGCGCAGGCTGAGGTCGTCGACAGGATGTTCAAGAAGAAGAAGAAGAAGAAGAAGAAGAAGGCTGACTGCGGGCATGCCGCCGAGGGTGGCACTCCCCCTCCAGCCGCGGCAGCGGAAGGCACGCGCCTCGCGGCAGGCGCAGGCGAGGCGCCCGACGCCACCGCCAGCGCCGCCCGCGTGCAGGAGGAGGAGGAGGAGGCCATCAAGCAGGAGGCAGACGGGCTGCCACGAGCCCGCTTCGAGGCGGCGGCAGCAGTGGCAGCAGGCAGCGGCAAGGGCACGGAGCCGCCAGCCGCCGCCTCGTGACTAGGGACATCTACGAATGGAACGCCGAGTGCCAGTGCTACAACGGCGTCGGGGACCACCAGCGTTTCTACTGGATTTTCTTCCTCTACCACTTCCACGTCTGCCACTGACCCTGTCTCCTCCACTTCGACGGTTGCTGCCAATGGTTGTCCTACAACCTGGAGCAGCACATCAACAACCCTTTTATTTGGCAACGTCACGTGCATGGGCGACAAAGCGCGGGGGCACGTCGTCGGCGCGTTGATGGACACATTTGCCTACATATGCCTGCGCGAGACGCACACCGGTCTGACACTGGTTGCCCGCTGGATATATATATATATATATATATATATATATATATATACATACATACATATACATATAACTAAATAAATAAGTACATATATAGAGGAGAGAAAATAATACTAAACATAAAACAAAAAGATTGAAAAACAAAAAAAAAACAAAAAAAAAAAAAAAAAAAAAAAAAAAAAAAAAAAAAAAAAAAAAAAAAAAAAAAAAAAAAAAAATGGAGTCTGCTCTCAAGCTGTACGCAAATCGAGCCAGAATTAAGAGTAAGTGGTTCAGCACTGCAGATCCATCGTCAAATGAGGGAGGTGAGTTTTCCTCGCGCGCACGACGTCGACCAGCCCAAGTGCTGGACGAGGCGAGAGCAGCGCCCAGCCTCAAGGCTGAGAGAGGCAACGCCTTCGACTGTTTCTGTCCCGTGCTCCTCGAGCTGAAAGGGCATTCCATCGTTGTGCTCACGTTTTACGGTCACTCGTCCATAGGCATGCGTGATCCGAAAGCTCCCAGGTTTAGGAAGTTCGCCTCCCTCCCCTCCTCCCTCCAGCTTCCCTGGGTCGTTACCGCTGATTGGAATTTCGCCCCGTCTTCGTTAGCTCGGACTGGGTTCCTTGATCGGGTAGGGGCCAGGCCCTTCGTTGCGAAGCAGAATTCACATGTACTCCTGGAGGTGACATCAAACCTTCACAAATTGACTATTTAGTAGTTAGTGCGGCTGCAAGGCCTGATATTGGCGCTGTGCGCGCCGTGTGCGACGTGCCCTGGCGACCACGCATTGGGCTCCACGTAGATATCGTAGGAGAGGCCAATCAGTTTTTTACCCGATTTTTGGAATTTGCACCCAGGTTCCCCGGAGCGGCCAGGCCTGGACAGCAAGCGATTGAAGGTTCGACGTCGAGCCCGATTAAAGCCAAGCGGGGCAGCTCAAGGAAGTTGGCGCTCGAGAAGCGCAACGCTCGCATTCAGGAGTGGCGCGGCGAGGCTCTTGCCGCTAGAAAAATAAACTGAGAGCCAGAGCAAGGGCGAAGGAGGGTCCGAAGAGGAGGTCACGCCCCACAGATCGCTCGAAGAGGGCGACTGCTTTGGCGACGACTTCGACTCCGTCCCTTGGGCCAACGAGCCCAACATTGGCACCTCCGAGCCCGCCGCCATGCCTCTCTTTGTGGGTCAGCAGCAGCATGAGAATAGTCAGCCCCAGCCGTCTGCGCCAGCTCGCGATAGTTCAACCCCGCGCGAGCCCCCCGAGAGCCCCGCCCAGCTTGAAGGTCGCCAACTTGACCAGTCTGACCAGCCCGACCAGTGCCACCAGGCAGTCTCTGATACGGTGAGCTCAGAGGGGGCCCCGTAACACCCCAGGCTCTGTCAGTTTTGATGTCACGCACGAAGAGTGGGTCCAGGCCAGGAGGGAAATCGGGTTCTCTCCGCGCGTCGCGCCGGTGAGCCCCAAGCCGCCTTCGCGCGCAAGCGCGACCAGCAAATCGCAAGGCGGGTGGAGCCCAGCGGACTAGCACGGACCAGGGCGGCGGCAGCTGCGGCCACGGCGTCGCCCAAGCTCGCCAGCGCGGCTGCGTCGGCGGGCAGCGCGCGCAAGTGGAACGCGACGCCGGCTGGCCCGAGCACCGAGCCCGGCCCCCACCAGCAGCTGGAGACGCGTGCACGCTCGCCGCCGGCGCTCGGAGAGCCTGCCAGACCTCGAGATCTGCCATGGCCTCTGGGGTGCCTGGCGCGCCCGTTTCCACGGAGGCGCGGAAGGCGGCTGGCTGTCGGACCCGCGCCACCAGCAGGCCCCCGTGCACCACGGGCGAGACGAAGGCGGGGTAATCGGTTCCTTCTGGCCGCCAGTAGGTGCTCTTCGCAGCGTTCAGCCGCAGGCCACCCCCAGCGAAGGCAGGCCTCGGTGTCGCGAGGGCGCGCGGCATCGCCGGCGCGGGCGCAAAGACGTCAACGTCGCCCTGGTAGGCGGTCACCTCTTGCCCGAAGCCGGCCTCCTGCAGGCCCTCCTCCAGCGCGCGGACGGCTGAGTCGACGCCGAGCGCGGTGAGCAGCGGCGAGACCGGGCCCCCTTGCATCACCCGCTCGCGCACCTGCACAGGAACGTGCGCCCCGTCGTCTGCCACCAGCAGGCGATCCGTGTCGGCGGCAAGCAAGCGCCGCACGACCGCTGCCCAGGCGGGCACCACCCGGTCGACCTCCTGGGCCAAGAAGTCCTGGTCCAGCTCGCTGATATCGCTGGACAAGTCCAGGCTGAGCAAGCCCCAGTCCGGGCGTGCCTTCAGGGCGGCGGCTGCGAGGTGCACCACTGTCTCCGTCCCGCCTGGGCCCCCCATTCCGCACTTAAGGCCCGGAGGCGGTGGCAGTCCGGACCGCCGGCCCGAGCAGCCGCGACAAAGCCTCTTGGGGCAAGTTCAATGCACAACGGCGGTCCTTATGTCGCCTGCCGGCTTATGCGATGGCATGACCCGTCCGCGGTCCAGCGCGCGCAGCGCCAGTAATTAGCGGGGCCCGCCTTTCCGCGACTGCCAGCGCCAGCGCTCCCACCTCGGCGCCGCCGCTGGCCACGTGCAGGAAGACGCACCAGCGCTCGTACCGGGAGCCCCCGTGGCAAGCGGCCACACGCCGCGGCGCATGGGCGAGCGCCTTGGCCAACGCCCCCTTTAGCGCCTCCTGGTGGTACGCGGGGAGGGCAGTCGAGGCCAGCATGGGGAGCGCCTCGAAACCTTCCGTCGGGAACAACGCCTGAACCCGCCCAGGCAGGTCCTGCCCGTGCGCCAGCGGGGCTGCGTCCAAGACCCTCGCCGACGCCCGCTGCAGCTCCCCCGCCTCCAGGAGCTGTCGCACCCGGGCGGCCGTTCGTTCAAGCTCTTCGTCTGCGCCTGACACGCCCCCCCCTTCCGGCACGGAGCGGCGGAGCCACTCGTCGTGAAGAGACCCCCACGCTCCCGAACGCACCATCTCGAGCCGCTCGGCCAAGACTTGCCGGAGAGCCCGGGCCTGCTTCTTTCCGCGGTCCTTGAGCTATGGCTTCCACAGCACGCACGCGTCCACAGCGAAGAGCGCCTTCCAGGCCCTCTCCAGGCGCACCGCGTCGCCGAGGCTTGTGGCCTCCAGCGCGTCGTTGATGAGATTAGCTTTCACGGACACGATCGCGACGAGCATGGGGCCGGGGATCTCCGACCAAGTCGTTACGGGGACCAAGAGCTCCGACCACGGGACCGCGTCAAAATACGCGGCGCCGCGCAACGCGGTCAGGTTTGCCGCCGTGTCGTCATCCACCTCCATCGCGTCCCGTTCCTGAGCCGGCTGCCCCGTCTCCGGCACCACGAGCACCTC
>CAUYUJ010013481.1:357737-360237 GCA_963575745.1 Prorocentrum cordatum
CCTCGTCCTCACCACCACCACCACCACCACCATCATCATCATCATCATCATCATCATCATCAGCAGCAGCAGCAGCAGCAGCAGCAGCAGCAGTATCATCATCGGCATCATCGTCATCATCTGCATCATTGTCATAAGCATACTCAGTATCATCGTCATCGTCATCAGCATCATCATCAGTAACAGCATCATCCCCATCGTCAGTATCATCACAATCAGTAGTATTAGAAGCATGAATATTAGTATTAGTAATTTGTCTTAGCACTAAGATTAGTATTGTTACTCGTGTTCGTATTAGTGTTAGTACCAGTTTTTCCTATCAGTAGAACTGTTGGTAGTCGTACTGATATTACTCATATAAATGTGACAATATTGAATACAACAAATAATAGTACGTATACTTTGGTGTTATGAACACTGTGAGTGTGATTACTCCGGTTAGTATTAACGGTTTTGTAGTACTTCCATTGCTATACGTATTTGTTGCAATATGCTTATGCGCAGTATTGTTAGAGTGGTTGGCCGCGGTACGATGCTTAGTACATAGTGGCATGCTTAGTAGTAGCAGCAGAGTGGTAGTTGAAAGTATGGTTATTACGAGTGTGAATGTTATTATTACGAGGCTTACCACTACCACTACCACTGGTAGTCATAGCAATAGTACAAGTGTTCTTGATAGTATGATTACTAGTTGAGCGCGCCCGTTGTGTTACAAGAGGGGGATCGGGTTTTGAGTTGCCGATAACTCCCTGTTTGAGCTTCCCTCCAATTTCCCTATACTTTCCCTATCATTCCCTAATTCCAATAATTGCCGAATAATTTCCATATAATTCCCTATAAATAATTTCCCTGTGGTTCCCGCCTGCTCCAACTAATGATTATTGGCGTCAGTCATACTCGGTCTTACATGGTTAGCCTATATTCCTATACTACACGTAGAAAGGGTGGGGCTACAGGAAAACCACACCCATGGACCTCAAAGGCCTACAGGAGCCCTGGGGAGCCACGGGAGGAGGCACGGGAGGAGGCACGGGAGGAGACATTCGAAGCTCTCGCCTGCTCCAGCTGCTGAGGAAGGCCCTCACCAGGGGCCTCGTCGGGCCCTCGGGGTCCCCAGGGTCCCGAGGAGAGGGCTCGGAAGAGGTGGCGGAAGAGGAGGAGGAGGAGGAGGAGGAGGAGGTCCCGAATTAACGGGAATTACCGTCCAGGCATTAGAGAGAACAGTTTCCCAGGAGGTCCCGGGAGGTGGGGCCCCGCGAGGTGGGGGGCCTTCCCGGCAATTCGCTGTGATTGTTTAAATCTATATAAACATCGGAAATTATCGGGAAGAATTCCCGGGAGGTGGGGCCCCGGGAGGTCCCCGGGAAGTCTGTTAATTCTGGACGGTAATCCCCGAACCCTTGGACGGTAATCCCCAGCAATTGAAGATCATGTGAGGCGAGGGGTGGGGGAGCTCGGGTTGCTCTCCTGCAATTGCGCCTCGCCGAGAGCCTTCCAGAGGGCGCCGGAGTCGCCCCGGACGGCCGCCCGAGGCCCGAGGAGGATCCAGGCCCCGCCCCCCTCGGGCGCCAGGCTGACAAGTTCCTCGAGACCGAGCTTGACAGGTTTATCGACGATATTTCTCCTCCACCTCCTCCTCCTCCTCCTCCTCCTCCTCCTCCTTCTCCTTCTCCTCCGCCTCCGTCTCCTCCTGCATGCGAACGCACCCACTTGGGCCTTGGAATCGAAAAGTAACAGATTAAGGGAATACAAGACAAATATCGGAAATACAAGACAATTAGCGGGAATGCATGACAAGAAGATTTCCCGGAAGACAAGACAATTAACGGGATGACAAGATAATTAAACGGAATACAATTAACGGGAAGAGTTAACGGGAAGGGATGAATTAAGGGGAAGGGAATTAGATCAAAACCCGATCCCCCTAGTAACACCACGGGCGCGCTCAAATTACTAGCCACATTACTAGTAGTAGTAATTATGCTGCTGTTATGCATAATCGTATGGTGGCACTATTAATATGGCTTGTAAAACTAGTCAGAATAGAACTCTTGATATAACCGTCATCATCATATCCATCATCAGCATCATATTTATCATCATCCTCATCATCATCATCATCATCATCATCATCATCATCATCATCATCATCATCATCATCATCATCATCATCATCATCATCATCATCATCATCATCATCATCATCATCATCATCATCATCATCATCATCATCGTCAACATCAAAATCAAAATCAGCATCATCAGCAGCAGCATCAGCATCAGCATCAGCATCAGCATCATCATCATCATCGTCAGCATCATCACCATTTGGTTCCTCCTCCTCGTCCTTCCACACCTTGCGTTCGGCAAACAAGACCAACTGGGATCGTAGCGTTCTACCTCCTCCTCCTCCTCCTCCTCCTCCTCCTCCTCCTCCTCCTCCTCCTCATCTTCCGATTTGAGCTAAGTAAACTTAGACCTACTGGGATCACAAAGTTCC
>CAUYUJ010013481.1:365237-442841 GCA_963575745.1 Prorocentrum cordatum
GGGAACGAGATCAAACGAGACCCGAGGTCGGAGAAGGGAGATCGGAGGAGGGACATATCTGAAGGAGGGCGAGGACGGATGTCGGGGGAGGAGGGTGGAAGGGGGGCGGAGCACGGAGGAGCGGGGAAGTGGAGAAGGGAGGACGGCGGGGAGGGGGACGGGATGGGGAGAGGAGGGAGGACGGAGGAAGGAGACCGGACGGGAGGAGAGCGGATGGGGGGAGATCGGAGTGAGGAGGCCGGAAGAAACTCAGGCGGGGCGCGAGATGCCAGGGCTGGGCGCGGCCGCTCGCGATTGCGCGGCGGTCGCGGGAGGGAGGGGAGAGGGAGGGAGAGGAGGAGGAAGGGAAGGAGAGGAGGAGAGAGAGGAGGAGACGGAGGAGGACCAGTGTAAACCCTAGACGCATCACCGACGTTGCAATACACCCGCCCTCCAAGTTCCCCCAGCGTTCCCTGCGCACTTACTACCACTTCGGGAAGTGGCTCATTAGAAGACAACCGTCTGAGATTCGTCAGTGGTGTTGAAACTAAGTTCCTGGGACTTCAACGCCACGGATCAACAGGACTGTTGCGTCCTGACAACCCGCAATCGTACCACAAGGCTCTTCATAAGAATTCAACTCCGCGAAGCAGCTGACTGCTAGGTCATGAAGATCGCAGCAACACACCATGTTTGGAAGTTCTGCCATACGATTCAATGACATTGCTGTAACTGTTGAAACGAATGTGATCAGCGCTTAAGCTAAACCATACTTTGAAAACGATCCGCCCGCCGCCCTAGAACAGCTTTAAGTGTTGAAGACAAATGCGCGCGGCATTAAGGCGAGAGACATATTGTGAAAAAGGTTCGCCACAAAACCTCGAAGTTGTTGCAAAGTTGCACGAAGAATGTGCACGGCGCTGAAATGATCGGCACATGTTTGAAATCGCCCGCCCTCCATATGCGAAACCACATAGCGGACAGAGCTGAGGCGAGAACCAAATTTCGAAGACGGTCGGCCCTCCATCTGCGAAACGATTGCACACTTGGAAAATACAAATGTGTCCGGCGCTGGGGCGGCAGCCACATTTTGAAAACGGGTGGCCCCCCATCCGTGAAATTGCCACACGTATCAACATTCAAGATACCACTTGGCGAAGACGTCTCAGACGAAACGCCCAGCCAGCCCCACACACGCCTGGGGGCGCGACAAGGAGGAGTTCCTTTTAAGGAATCAAGTAGAGGAGGATGCGGGGGAGGAGGCGGAAGAGGAGGCGGACCAAAGTAAACCCAAAATACATCAACCGATGCTGCGGTACACCCTCCCGTCCCAAGTCCCCTCCTCTTAAGTCCAGACAAATATCCTTTTCTGAACGATGAACGGCTAGTCGGTCCACCAATGAGACGAGGGCGCCTGCGGCAAACAACGGTCATCCCTCCACTTGGGCGGAGCCCAGGTAACTCAATTTTGACAAGCACATGCCCTCCATCCGTCGAAGTGTTGCAGGATAGCCGTGGACATATATCCGCGGAAGTCCTACGCGAGAGCTCTTCAAGGAGGCCCATGGATAGCCTCACGTTGATCCGAGCATGCCTTCCATCCGTCTAAGCGTTGCAGAATGCAAAATCGTGGACGCATGCTTCGCGGAAGTCTCACGCGACTGCCCCGTTTCGCGTCACACCCACGTTGGCTGTTGCACAATATGGAACGCCGGGTCGCGGAGGTCGAAGAAAGGTCACGCGAGCGTCAATGCAGGAACGCGCGTTCGAATGTGCGCGACGCCACAAAGAGACCCCAACACGGCCGGGGCATTCGTCGAGGAATGTTCCCTGGAGGCTGCAGACCCCTGAGGTTTCCTCATCTTTGGAGGTCGGCGATGATCTGCGTGGCCGATCCACGATTTGAGTGCCACTGGTTTCCAGACCGTGGAGGCGTATCTAAGGGTATGTTGTCCAATGCGCCCGAAACATGGCCAGCGGCGCAAACAAAGCGAGAACCCCATTGTGAAAACAGTTTGTGGTCTACTCGCCAACGCGATCTGAATCCATCTGCTCCTTGGGGCCTCCTGCGGCGACGAAGACGATGAAGATGAGGATGTGGATGGTGTTGCTGCTGGTGGCGACGGCGAACCTGGGCGCGCTTGGAAGGGACTGTAGCGTTTGGAGAGCCTGGGAGCGTGTTGGAACGTCTGGGAGCGCCTGGGGCAGCCTGGGGAGCTCTTGGGTCCAAAATCGCAGTTGGCGAGTGGTGTTCGAAACGCGCCACCGAGACTGTAAATGCTATCGATGAAGTGTTTCGCTCCTGCCTTTTGTGCCCAGGGATTCCTTGGGGGCCAGGGGGCGAGTCGATGTTGAAGATCAGCTGATGCGCACCGACAACGGTTTGTTTCATCGGATGGTGAGGGTTGGGCCGGATGGATGGCCAGATGGATGCGCAGCGAATCGAGGTTACACATAACATGATGCAGGTTGGGCGGTAGGGACATACACCGGTATCCATATACACACACACGTGCATCATCGGGTGGTGAGGGTTGGGTCGGATGGAAAGGTGTGCTTGCATAGAACGGTAGGGTGTGGGCCGTATGTAAATGCACCGAAAATACGTTTTACATAAGGTGGTGAAGGTTGGGTCGTATGGATGCGAGCAGACACGCATTGGTTGCATAGGATGGTGAGCGTTGGAACGGGTGGGTGCACACACACACACACACACCATCTATTGTTTGTGAATAGGATGGTGAGGGTCGGGTCGCATGGATGTGCGCGGCACTAAGACGACTGCAACATTGTGACAACGAGCCAGCCTCAATCCTTGAAGCTAGTGCTAGTTGTTTTAACGAGTGTGTGCGGCACTGAAGCGGGAGCCACACTTTGAAAGCCAACCAGGCTCCATCCTTGAAACGGTCACAATGTGTTGATAAAACGAATGTGCGCGGCGCTAAAACGACAACTACATTTTGAAAACTAGCCCGGCTCCGTTTATCACAAGTTTTTCTAACGACTGTGCGCGGCGCTAAAACGAGAGGCACATGTTGAAAACCAACCGGGTACCATCATTGAAACTGTCACAAATTGTTCCAAGCGATTGCGCGCGGCGCTGAAGCAAGAGCCACATGTTTTAAAACACCCGAACTTCACCCTTGAAACTGTCACAAAATGTTTAAACGAACGTGCGCGGCGATGAAGCGAGAGCCATATTTCGAAAAAAAACGACTCCATCCTTGAAACTGTTATACGTTTTTAACGAATGTGCACGGCGCTGACGCGAGACCAACATGTTGAAAACCACCCCGGCTCCGCCCTTGAACCTGTCACAAGTTGTATTGCAAAAACGCGCGGCGCTGAAGCGAGAGCCACATGTTGAAAAACACCGGGGCTCCATCCTTGAACTTTTTGTCTAACATCAAAGCGCCTGCCGAGAAACTCTTCAGGATGGTCGGCGCCACCACCCTGAGTGAAGACCAGCACGCATGACAGAGGCTGGCCAAGAACACTCTGGGGCGCTCTGAGGCCGAGCCAAGACCAACGCCAGCCAGAGAGGCGACGGAGGCGCCGCGGCCGCCAAGCTCCGTCCCACAAGAAGGGATGCCCCGCCAGACGTCGCTTCCCGCGAGGTTTGCTGCGGGGCACCGCCCGACACCAGGAGGAGGAGGCTGAGGAGGAGGAGGAGGACGAGGAGAGACGAAGGAGGAGGAGGAGGAAGAGGAGGAGAGACGAAGGATGAGGAGGAGGAGGAGGAGGAGAATGAGGAGGGGGAGAGGGAGGAGGAGGAGGAGGAGGAGGAGGAGGAGGAGGAGGAGGAAGAGGAGGAGACGGGGAAGCAATCCAAAACACCTGGAGCGGCGCAGGCCAACCCGCCTCAGACGAGCCGCTGCGCGCAGCCAGGAAATCGGGGCACTGGCAAAACTGCATAAGTATACCACGATATCAGGGCACCAAGCTCCGTGACTGGCCACGTAAACTTACAATCCCACCGAGCACTGTAGAAAGGAGGGGAGGCGGAGGAGGAGGAGGCGGAGGAGGAGGAGGAGAGGAAACGAGGATTCACCCTCAGCTGAGCGAGGCGTCCTCACATCAATCTGGCACCGCCCACTAGGCGGGCATGGCGAAAGCCGACGACTGCTAAAGCGAACATTTTTGATTCGCGGGTCGAGAGCGCACCTCTTGCGGTCGAAGCTCAGCGGGCCGCGCGAAGCTTGAATTAACCAAAGATGGGGGGCGCAGCCTCAGAACGAGGCCGGGAGGAGGCAAAGCCTCGGAAACAGGCGGTGCCGAAGCCGACGTACTTGCACAATTGCTAAAGCGAACATGCATCGGTACAAACGGCAACCAAGAAGGAGGGGAGGGAAGACAGGAGGAATGCCATCCACGTCGAGCGCAGTGGCTCCGCCGCGCGTCGCGCGCCGTCGCACGGAGGGGAAATTCGTTACTGCTCCTCCCCCCGGCGCCAGGCGTTCCAACAGGTCCGAGAATTGCCGGATGGAGCTCCAGCGTTCGGGGGGGCGCGAGGACGAGACAGGCCGAGGAAAGAGCCCAGGCGGTTCGATCGAACGTCGGCATGGGCGTCTGGCCGTGGAGAGAGTCCAGGCGGAGGGAGGGGGGGGGGAGAGCAAAGACGGCTGAAACTCCAGGTCGCGTCCCCGTGAGGGCGGCGCCAGGCGAGCCACAGAAGGCCGTCCAGCTGAGCGCGTGCCCCCATCGCGCCCTCCCTCAAAGACGAAACTCGCGCGCCAGGGGCGCTGCGCCGCAGGAGCGACCCAGTCCGCACCGCGGCTTGCGCCCAGTACGCCGCGCACACCGCGGGCTCAATCCTTGAAGCTGCCACAGGGGATTACGTCAGACGAGCGCGCGCGTCTCTGAAGCGAGAGCCCCAATTTGAAGACCCGCCGGGCTCCATCCCTGAAACTGTGACAGGGTGTTTAAACGAATGTGCGCGGTGCTAAGGCGAGAGCCACAATTTGAAAACCAACCGGGCTCCATCCTTGAAGCTGTCACATTTTTCAGACGAATGTGCGCGGCGCTAAAGCGAGAGCCACATTGGAAAACCACCCAGGCTCAATCCTTGAAGCTGTTACATGTGTTCAGACGATTGAGCGCAGCGCTGAAGCGAGAGCCACATGTTGAAAAACAGCTGGGTTTCATCCTTGGAACTGCCACAATTGTTCAAACGAATGTGCGCGGCGCTGAAGCGAGAGCCCCATTTTGAAAACCACCCCTGCACCATCCTTGAGACTGTCACAAAAATTGCACATCAATGTGTGCAACGCGAACGCGAACGCGTGACAAATGATTACGTAAGACACATGTGCGCGTCGCTGACACAAGCGCCACATTCTGAAAACCACCGCGTCTCAATCGTTGAAGTTGTCACAAATTGTTCAAACGAATGTGTAATTCACCCGGGTTCCATGCTGGAAGCTATCATAAACTTTGAAGACGACTGCACATGGCGCAAAAGCGAGCGCCACATGTTGAAAACCACCTGGGCTCCATATTTGAAGCTGTCAGTAGAATTTCAAATCAATGTGTGCGGCGCTGAAGCGGGAGCCAAATTTTGAAAACCGCCGGGCGTCATCCTTGAAACTGCTCCAAGTGTTTGAAACGAATGTTTGAGGTGCTTGGGCGAGAGCCACATTTTGAAAACCACCCAGGCTCTTTCTTGGAAGCTGACACAAAGTTTGAGACGGATGTGTGCGGCGCCAAGTCGACAGCCATTTTTTGAAAAATCACCTGGGCTCCATCCATGAAGCTGTCACAAGTTTTTAAGACGAATGTGTGCGGCGCTAGGGCGACAACCATATTTTGAAAACCACCAAGGCCCTATCCTTAAAGCTGTCACAACTTGTTTCAAACGACCGTGCGCGGCGCTGAAGCGATGGCCACATTTTGAAAAATAGCTGGGCTCCATCCTTGAAGCTGTCACGAGTTTTTCAACCCAATGTGCGCGGCGCTGGGGGGGAAAGCCACATTTTGAAAACCCGCCAGATTCCATCCCTGAAGCTGTCACAAGTTTTCCAAACGGATGCGCACGGTGCTTGGGCGAGAGCAACATTTTGAAAAATCAACCGGGCTCCATCCTTGAAGCTGTCACAAAAATTTCAGACCAATGCGCGCGGAGCTGAGGCAAGAGCCACATGTTGAAAACCACCCAAACCCGATCACTGAAGCTGTCACAAAGTTGCCACACGAATGTGTGCGGCGCTCGGGCGAGAGCCACATTTTGAGAACCACCTAGGCCCTATCCCTGAAGCTGTCACAAGTTGTTACAAACGACTGCGCGCGGCGCTGAAGCGAGGATCCATATTGAGCAAGGACCGACCGTCCCGACATTCCTATAGGCCTACCACGACATGATCTTAGAAACAACAAATGCTCTAATAACAAAAACAATGTTCTTAGAGCATGAACTCAATGTGTTCAACAAAACGATACCAGCCAGAAATGATATGACAACACTTCGTGCAAACCACGAAAGGTTCTCGGAACATTCTTTGGTGGGCCTATGGGCAAGCCACGACGTCTCGCCACTGGTTGACAAGCCATGAAAGTGTCACAAGAATAGAAAACGAGTGTGCGTGGCGCTAAGGCAAGAGCCAGATGTTGAAAGCCACCTGTTGCACATACAATTGACGAGACAATCTCAGGCGAAACGCCCAGCCCGGCCAACGGACACTTCGGCTGGTCCGACAGGGAGGAGGCACCTACAAGGGAGAAGGAATGGAGGAGGATGAGGAGAAGGGAGAAGAAGAAGGAGCACGACGACGACGAGGATGAGGACGAAAAGCAGGATGCCGACGGGGAGCAGGAGGAGACCAGGAGGAAGAGGAGGAGGGAGGAGGAGGAGGAGGACGAGTAGGAGGAGGGGAGTCAAAGAGGGAGGAGAGGAGGAGGAGAAGGAGGAGGAGGAGGGCAACACCCATGCGGGCAGCGACAGCGACAGGACAAGGCGGAAGAACGACTAGGAGGGAGGAGGGGAAAGATGAGGCGGAGGAGGAGGAGGAGAACGACGAGGAGGAGGGAGGGAGTGGAAGGGGGGAGGGGGGGAGGGGGGAAAGTTTAGGGGGGAAAGGGGACGAGGAAGACGGGGAAGCCTCACGAGTGAAGGAGGAGGCCGACGACGACGAAGAAGAGCAGCAGCAGTGGCTTGGCGTCCCCCACGGCACCAGAAAACGAACATCAAAATGTGGAGCAGCAGGGGCGCATGGGCCCCCCGTGCAGCCAGACCCCCAGTCCACCACATTAGCTTTGTCATCCTAATCACGATCGTCATTATCGGCATCCTGAGTACCACGATCGTGACCATGATCGAGACCATCATTGTCGTCGGAAGCAGGCACAGCGTCATGATTACTATTGTCATCATGACCCAGCCAATAGCAGACATCACCACGCGCAATAGCAGCATCGTCATCAGCATCATCATCATCAGCAGCATCACCAAAATCAGCATCACCAGTATCATCATCAGCATCACCAAGACCACCAGCACCATCGTCAGCATCACAAGCAGCATCATCGACAGCAGAATCAAGATCCTGTTCATCACCACCACCACCACCACCATCATCATCAGCATAGCATCATCAGCAGCATCACATAATCATCGTCAGCATCATGAAAATCATCATACTCAGCATCATAATCCTCACCATAAATCATCACCATCATCTTCAGCATCATCATCATCAAAAGCAGCATCAGCATCAGCATCAGCATCATCATGGTTATCATCATAATCGCCGTCGTCCTCCTCATCATCATCAGCAGCATCATCAGCATCATCAGCATCGTCAGCATCAGCATCATCATCGCCATCATCATATCGCATCATCAGCATCATCATTACCATCATCATCATCATCATCAGCAGCATCAGCATCAGGATCAGCATCATCGTCGTCATCATGATCCTCATCGTCGTTACTCTCGTCACCCATTATCAACATTGGCATGTCCATCCACATCACAATCAGCAGCATCAGCATCATAATCGTCATCATCAGCATCATCATATGCATCAGCATCAGCATCACCATCACCATCATCATTGTCATCGTCGTCATTTACAGCATCTGTATCATCATCATTATCAGCATCATCATCAGCATCATCATCGTCATCATAATCAACATCATCGTCGTCATCATGATCATCATCGTCGTTACTCGCGTCATCCTTCGTCAACATCAGCATGATCATCCTCACCACCAGCAGCATCATCATAATCATCATCTGCATCCCCTTCAGCATCATCATCATCACCATCACCATCACCATCATCGTCATTATCATCATCATCGTCGTTATCGTTGTCGTCACCATTATGAGCATCATCATCATGATCATCGCCATCATGATCCGCATAATCATCATTGTTACCACCATCATCCTTCTTCTTCATCATCATCAACAACATCATCATCATCACACTGTTGCTCCTTTTCCTCCCCATCCTGCACGATCCATTCCTCCTTCTCCGCCTGCTCTGCCTGGACCCCCATTCCCTCCCCCTCCTTCTCGTCAACGTCTTCCAATCTCGGACACATTCCCCCCCTCCCCCTCCCCCTGCTCCTCCTTGGGGGAAGGGGTAGGATGTCAGATGTGGCGCGAGCGTCCCTAGCTTGACCCTCACCCCTCTCTCTCCCTCTCCTCCTCGTCCTTTTCTTCCTCCCTTGCCCGCCCGCCCGCCCACTCTCGCCGCCCAACATGACACAAACGTTCAAGAGAACCCCCATCCCCCCCGGGAGGCCATGATGTCGCTGTCGGCGTTGATCTCCTTTCCGGACTTACCGGCCGCCTTCAGCTGCTCCTGCCAGCTGCGCTCGCTTTGCGCGGCATCGCCAGCATACACGTTGTCGTCATCACCACCACCATCTAGCGCTCTCGCAGCGAATCAACATCGGCATTGCCATCATAATCCTGTGCATCGGCATTGTTAACATCACCCCATCAAACCTCATCGTCAGTACCACCAACATCATCACAACTGTTGTCATCATCCTCGACACAGTCGTCATCATCGTAATATGCGATTCTTCGTAGCCTTGTCGTCAGCAGCAAGTCGGGGATCACGATTTCCTCGCAAGTGTTCTGATCGGTCAGCATCGCGGCACTTGCTGCTATCGTCATTGCCATCATCGTGATCTCTGCCATTGCAGCGGTTGGGGAGGCTCGCTCGTCAGCATTTCCAGCTGGTGGAAAGCCGCACCCATCAGATCCGCTGCCTGCGAAGAACAGTCAGTCGAAAGAGAAATCTCATGATCTAAGCTTCATAACTATATATAGGTTAACTACTGCACTCGGTGTGGAACATGAATGTTACCGCGTGACACTCGTCCTGGCAGAAGCTAGAGGCGCAACAGAAGCCCTGGCGACATAGGCAAGACAGGGGGAGAACAGGGAGGGAGGGAACCGAATAAGGCTATAGATGGAGTCCAAGGGTCCCCCCAGTTTAAACGGTCCGTTTTAACAAGATACATCATGTCATTCCGCTCACAACCTTCCCATGCACGCACTGACAGGTTAACTGTTGCACTCGATGCGGAACATTATTGTTACCATGTGACACTCGTCTTGGCGAAAGCCAGAGACGCAACAGAAGCCCCAAGATCCCAGAGGGTTCATTGGGAGGGCGAGGAGGGCCACATGAGGGAAGCCGCCTCAAAATCCGTTTGGCGGCTCAGTAAACAGCTCACACTGCAGTCAGCTAGTTTAGGTGGATACGAAGCGGCAAGGGAGGTCCACGTGACCCCGGATGGGGTCTTGCCCGCCGGGACGACATGTGGTTTTCCCGAGGCCGAGCAAACACCTCCAAAACTATGGCAACGCCCGTCCAGCTTTCGAGTGTCCTGGGGGTCGACGCCGAAAAACAAGAGCTTCGTGCGTTTCCTCCAGCGGACCCCAAACTGACACTGATCACATATAAAACAATGCATGTTGCGCCTCCTTGCGAGACGCTGGAACTGACACGCGTGCCAAACTCTACTGTTGATCGGATGCTCCAGCACAAACGGCGCATTGGCACGCGACCGACATCTCGCCAGGGTCAAAGCGGCTCACTTCCTGCGGCGATTCTTCTCCCAGTGAATTCGGCGACGTCTGGAATCCCCCACGGGCGCAAGGCTGACCGCCCACGCCGGCGCCCTCGATCCGCCGCCGTGCCCCAAGAAGCGCAAGGAGGCCAAAGAGCGGCGGATATGACTTCATTACGAGCGATGGCTGTGCGTATTCGAACAAAGACCTGCGGGCGCGCGAGGTCCTCGTCGGGGCCGCTCTGGCCATCGAAACCGCGACGATTCAAACCGCGCCTCAACACTGCATGCCCCATCCAGTCGGAGCCCGAAAACAGATCCAGCACATATATACGCTGGCGACCCTGCCGCCTCACAGGGAAATCTCCTCCACGCCTTTTATGAGCAGTGTGTCCTCGAGACGATTTTCGCACTCAGTCAGCGCGCCTCGCAGCTGGGCAGGAAGGAAGGCCCACGTTTGACCTAGACGAGCTACTGCTCGTATCTCTGCATCGACTTGGCGTACTCCCACTGACCGCTTTTCTGAATATCTTCCAATGTCCTATAGTGCCTGGCAACGTCTATGCTCGTTCCTGAGTGTCCAGCTCGGCGCGGAACGATGCGCCGTTCGACTTTCAGGTCCTGCAGCGCAATCCTGAACATCTTCAGAAACTGAGGGTAGTTGAAATCCCACACCTTCTCTTCGGGAGCCCCGACAGCGAGCTCTCGGTAAACGGGCGCGGCACACTGCAACCAGCCGAGCATCACTCCGACATCTGCCAAGCCTGTCTTGCTTCGCAGCGGCTTGCTGTCCGGGAAGAGCAGCCGCGACCGCCAGCGGCGCACCCCGGGCGCTGGCGCGACGACGCTGCCCCGCGCCAGGGCGAGCAGGTGGCCAGGCCTGAAGTTGCCCGACACGACGGCGAACAAGAAGACGGCCATCTGGAGGGCACCGCGCGCCACCATGCGCCACGCCGGCCCGCGACAGAGGGGCAACGGCCAGGCCCGGCGGCCCCGCCCAGGCGCCAGCTTTCGCCAGCCCCGGAGGCATCTCCAGGCTCGCGGCGCCTTGGACTCGCCCTCTTTGGATCACCCCCGGAACCTGCACATCAGTCCTGCCATCACCTGATCGCCCTTGGACGACTCGTGACCGCTGAAGAACAGCGCGCCCATGCATTCCACGAGGGCCCCGCCCACCTGCACGGGCGCGCGAAGCGGGCGGGGCGGCGGCTCCGCGCCGCAGAACTCCAGCAAGGCGTCGAGCTCCAGGCCACATCGGCTCCTCGCCGGGGCGAACGCCGAGCGCCGCTCCAGGAAGGTCTGGCCGCCCCCCGCCGCACTGTCCTGCAGCGCCTCGGCTCCGCACGCCCCCCCCCCCCCCCCCCCCCTCTTGGCAGCGCGCCTCAGCAGCTCCTTCTCGCGCCTCTCGCCGGCTTGCACGACCTGCTGCTCGTCGGAGGCGCCGCTGTCGCCGTCGCTGTCTGCCGCGATCTGGCGCCGCCAATCCTGGGGGAGCGCCTGCAAGCCCGCGCCCTGCTCGGGGAGCCGGGGCGCGGGCGGCAGCGCAACCGGGCTCACGCGGGCCATCCAGTCCCGCGACCGCTGGGCCGCCGACAGCGTCTTCTGGCGCCGCGGCGCCCGGCCCCGCCTCGCGCCCGCCGAGGCTGGCCGCGCTAGCAGCGGTGCCCTCGCACCAGTCCCCGACATGGTCGTTTCGGCCGTGACAGCGCCAGTCCCCGACATGGCCGTTTCGGCTCTGGAAGCGCCAGCGCCAGCATGCCTCGGCCGCCCCAGCTTGCGCCTCCGCCCTGCCGCGGGCGCGGGCTCTGGCAGCGGCCCTCCTCGCGCGAGCTCCCGCCGCCACATGCCAGTCAGACGAGGAGTCAGGGGCCTCGGCCCTCTCGAACGGTTAAGCCGAAATAAGATACGAGGACGTCAGACAGCACTCTGAATTCACGGGGCGGGAGCCGGCACGGAAGGCCGGGACCACGTTCTGTCGCGACTGACAAGACAAACTGGGATCAACATCGTTTGAAGCATTTGACAAAGAAGACGCGTCGACTATCTGCTCAGAACTCGCTGACACATCAAAAATGAAGGGGGCGCGAACCCTGGGGGGGACCCTGTAGAATAGACTCCGTAGAGGG
This sequence comes from Prorocentrum cordatum, assembly GCA_963575745.1. Lineage (NCBI taxonomy): Eukaryota > Dinophyceae > Prorocentrales > Prorocentraceae > Prorocentrum > Prorocentrum cordatum. Next base: position 377,377 of record CAUYUJ010013481.1, read on the forward strand.
CAAGGTATCGAGACGCTGTGAACCGAGAGACTCCCTGGCCCCTTTCTTGTCAAACACTCGAGACCCATAGTCGGCTGGATTCAGCTCAGACGGGGCCCATCTGACAGACACTCTCATACTCCTCGCAAGGCGATAGGCATGGAACCTGCAAGTTTGGACAAAAAGAGCAAACTCTTCTGCTCGACCCCTGCTAAAAGATAGAACAACCGACATGGTATCCGACAAGATCAGTTGACGGCAGGCAGCGCCACACACTGACTGGGCGACGCGGCGGGCCCCCATCACCAGCGCTCGGGCTTCGTCGAGAAGGATGCCCTCCTCGAACCCCCAGCGCTGCACCTGCTTCGTGCGCCAGCGGCTGCCCGCGAGCCCTGCCGCGGGCACCTCGGGAAAGCAGGGTCTGCCTCCCCAGCAGCGCCCAGCTCCGCGCCGTCGCCCGCGCCCGCCAGCCGCCACTCGCCACTGCCGTCTCGCCGGACGCCCGCCGCCATCAGCGCGGCCCCTCGGGCGCCGCGGCGAGCCGCGGAAAAGTCACCCTTACGCGTATCATGCTCTGGCCCTGGGCTCGCTCTGGCCTCGGCATCCAGCAAGCCAGCGGCGACCTCGCGAAAACGGGCCCGCTCATGCACGCGGCCCACCTCAGCCACCATGCTGCGGGGCCAGCGAGTGGTCGACACAGCTCCAGCCTCCAGGATGCTGTCGGTGGCGACCTCCAGCTCATTCCACTGCAGCGTCCAGTCACTCTCCAGAAAGACCAGCAGCCCGCGGAACGTCTCCAGCTCCATACGGGCGTCGGGCCATAGCGCCACGGGCGCGGCGCTGGACTTCCTCGCGACGGCGCACACGGCGCGAAAGACGCCGAGGGCGCCACGGGCCAGCAAAGCCGCGCAAGTGCAGTGGCCCACGAGGACCTCCACGGCCCAGCCAGCAAGGCGGCACCTGCGCAGCAAGCCGTTGATCGCCTGCCTGATCAGCCAGAAGCGCTTCTGCCTGACCCTCGTCTTCCAGCAAGATCCCGGGACTGCGGCACCGAGGGCCTCGGCCTCCGCGCTGACGGAGCTGCCGTGCAGTAGCAGGCCCTGAACGTCGAAGCCCTGGACGAGCTGCTCGACGGCGTCTGCGACCAGGGGCTCCGAGGTCGAGGCAGCGCCAAGGTTGTCCACGTAGACGGAATGCGCAGCACGGCCCTTCGGGGCGGTCGGGCCGAACACGGGGGGCGCGCATCGGTCCGTCAGCGGGCTCTGGACCAGCCGCGGGCAGATCTCCATCACCTCGCACTCGTTGATCCGCCGCGCTGCCCACGGGCCCCAGGCGAAGCCCATCGGGAAGACGCCCCAGCACGGGCTCACCAGCTCGCGCCGCTCAAGTGGGCGGCCTTCCAAGAGATGCCCCCCCGCGCCCAAGACGAAGGCCGGCACCTCGGGGAGGCAGAAGTACTCGGAGAGCCACTCCGGCAGCCGCAGCCTGCGGAAGCAATCCGCCACGTCCGCAAGCTCCAAGCGGAGGTTGCAGCCCTGCAACAGCCGCTGAGCCTCGAGGCCCCGCGGGCCCATGCCCTCGGGCAGGGCGAACTCCACTCGGCCGAGGCCCTCCGCGCTGAGGAGCGCGACGCCCGGCGGCGGCGCGAAGAGCCCGTTGGCGGGGCGGGCGCCAAGGATGAGGCGCAGACGCTTGCCGCCGTCCTTCTCCGCGAAGAAGAAGCCCACCTGGCAGCGGGGGCAGCGCGCCCACCTCGGCAGGCCGCGGCGCCGCAAGTCCACAACAGAATGTCGATAGGTCTCGGCGCTCCGCTGCAGCGCCGGGTCGAAATACGGAACCACAGTCGATGTCGGACCTCCGTCGCGCAGTACGCGCTCGGGGCGATCCTTCAGGAAGTGCCGGACATCGGGGGGGGCCACGTCCTCAAACAGCGGTCGCCCCTCCGCTGTCTCGGGCAAGGAGACGAGGCCACATCTGAAGGGCGCGACACGGACGAAGCATCCCGCCCCATCATACGGGGCATGCCCTCGCAGCAGCCGGCGGACGGCCGCGCGTTCACTGAGAGCGTCTGGACCCGGGCACCGCCGCCAGGCTAACTCGCAGATCCGCTCCAAAACTTCGAACTGCATCGGGTCGGGATCGAGATACGCCGGCCGGCTCCGAAAGCCCGCCAGCCAGTTCAGCGAGCCCACCGCCTCGCTGCCCACCTTCAGCACCAGCCGCTCACGCCGCCAGAAGGCTCGACCCCGAACGGAGTCACCCTCAGGCATACTCGGCAGGCGCCAGCGAGGCAGCAGGGCAACGCCTAAACGGGGTGACAGGCCAACCATGAGATCCAAGTGGAAAAACTGAAACGACCAGAACAAACAAATGCACTGCAGTTTTCTGCAATGCAACAAAAACTGCACAGCAGTTTGTCGGCAACTAGTTGCGGCGAGAACTGCAGAGAAGCCACAGACCGGGCAACAGAGGGCCCAAAACGAAAAGTTGCAGCGCAGCAGCCGAAAATGCACAACGCAGCCAGCATGTGGAACGCGCTGCATCGAACGCGAAAGCCAAAGAAAACTGCACTGCAACAAAAGAGCCATTTGGTGCCTCGAACCAGCCGTTTCCTGTTACCCCGTCTGCTGCTACCCCGTTTCTGGCCCCCTTATGCGCCACCCCTGCATCCCGGCCGGGGGCGGGGCCCCCCGCGGCCGCGGGGGCCGTCATGGCCCCTTGGGGTGGGCACCGGCCCCCCCCCCCAGCCCCTTTCGTTCCTCTCAGCGACGGCCGCCCCGGCCAGCCCTCGCCGTCGCGCGCGGTGCTCTAGTCCTCGGCCTGGCCGCGCTGGGGCCCCTTGCCGAAGGCGAGCACCGACTGGGCCTCCTGCTGCTCTTTGAGATTTCCTCCTGGTCGCGATGTGCTGCAGCACCTGGCCTGCGACGTCGTCCGACGACGCGGCTCCTGCGCAGAGCCGCGCGCGGTCCCGCGCGGGCATGGCGGGGCCCGAATGCACCGCCACGAGGCCCGCCACTCACCGAGCCGCCGTCTCTAGGCACATCAAGCCGCCCAGATTCACCCGGTCGCACGCGGCCGCCCAGTAGAGGATGTCGCAGAGCACCTTCAGCTCGCGGGCCGCTCTGTCGTTCTCCCCCAGGCCCTTGGACCTCAAGAACTCACGAAGCCACAGGCGCGGGCCCCCGCTGGTGCGCCACATGTTCTCACACACTGTCAAGGCCGAAGCGGGGCCCTCGATCGGCTGGTCTGGGAAAGCCTCCTGAGTTGACTCCCGACAGGCCGTCCGGAAAGACTTGGACCTCTCGCCCTGCGGGTCGAAGTCCACCTCGAGGATGCGCGGATATCCTCCCAGGGGCGGAGCGTCAGCAGAGGGCGGCGTCGCCGCGCCGCCCACGCCAGCAGCTGCAGCCTTTGGCTCGGGCCCCGCGCGGCGCCCCAGGCGCTCGCGAAGGTCCGCGGGGGCCGCCGCCCCCAGGCCCGGGAAGTCGCCCAGGCCCATCTCGCCGCGGCGGCGCGCCGCGTAGCCCGGCAGGTCCTCCGTCAGTAAGGCCCCCACGCGTCGCAGGCCCTCCTCGAAGGCGAACAGGCCCACCAGCGCCGTGCCAGGGAAGAAGCGCGCATCAGCCCGATCCACCGTGGTGCCGACGGCCGCGCTCGCAGTGGGCTCCGCCACCACCCAGATGCGTTCGTCCCAAGCGGGGCGGGCGCCTGCTTCCCGCTCAGGCGGCGCGCCCCGGGCCGCGCGCCTCGGCCGAAGAAGTTGGGCCACTCCACCACCTCGCCGCCCGGGGGCTCGACCTCCAGCGGCTCCTCGGGCGCGATCCCAGGCAGCCGACTCTCCATCATCGCACGGCCGCGTTCGATGGCAGCGCGTAGCTCGACCCTCGACAGCGCGGCCCCGAAGCGGTAGATCGGCCGCGGCCAGCCCTCGGGCGCGCTGCCGTCCGCGGGCATCAAAGCAGCCCCCTCCGGCCCCGAGTTGGGGTCGGCGCCAGCGAAGTCCCCCTCGTGCTCATCAGCGTCCAGGGTCCGAGCCGCCCAGGTGCCAGGCGGCAGGCTCGGGCGCAGGAGGATCCGCTCGTGGTCCACTGGGTCGTCACTGTAGCGGACGACGAGCCGCTCCCTGGGCACCAGGCGCCTCCACCACTCCCGCCCCGCGTCGCGCGGGAGCAACGCCATCCCTCACGGACGTGGGAGACTCCGCAGCCCGACGGGCCCCACCGCACCAGCGTTTCACGCAGCGGCTGGCCTCCAGCGCCACCAGCAGTCCAGGGACCGCCGCCAACAAGACGCCCACGGGATCCTCCTCCGCCACCGCTGGCGCAGGGTCTGCCACAGGGCAGACCTCGGGCGCCGCTGGGCAGGCGGGCGCCTCAGGGCAAGGTGGACAGGCCTCGCCAGGATCCTCGGGCGGCAGCCACGCAGGCGGGCACACGGACTCCAGCACGCAGGGCGGGAGCGCCGATGGCGAGCCGGGACCCTGGAGCGGGAGAGGCGCCAAGTGGAGAAGCCCTAGGGCAAGGACCGCCCAGTGTCCAAGAGGCACCTGGGCCATCTTGAACCGAAGAAGGCTATGGAGTCCAAGGGTCCCCCCAGTTTAAACGGTCCGTTTTGACAAAAAACATCATGTCATTCCGTTCACAACCTTCCCGTGCACGCACTGACACACCGTCGTCTGCAGCTGTTCTTACAGCAAGCTGCTACGACAACTCCTACGGCAGCTACGACCACTACGACCACTACAACCATCACCATACTGCTCCTATGTCTGGTATTCCCAGTTACGATGCGGCCGCTTGTACATCACGAGTCTGTTTCGTGCGAGATGTCACTACTATCGGTCATCGCCTAACATGCTGGCTCACAAAGCCTAAATCCGTAAATTATATCGCGCGTGCAAGGTGCGAAGTGCACCATGCACGCGTCACGATCTATGGCAACGCCTTCCCAGGAAATGTCCAGCAACCTAAGTGTCGCAAAGCCTTTCCTCGCACCAGGGCGCGCACCGCTTGCGACATCACCGGAGTAGACACCTCGGCAGCACGAGGCAGCAACTTCGGCCGATCAGCAAGCCAGCGGGCCAGCGCGCGAACGACGAACGCACGAACGACCACCGCTGTTGACATCGTCTGGGCCTAGCTGAGACCAGGTGCACGAGACCATAGCCTCTGAAAGTCTAGCTTATCAGAGCAGCACGCAAACCGAGGCAAAAAAAGAGCAGCGCGCAGCGCGCGAACGAACACAGATCCCCATAGTTTAATCCGTCGGCCCTCGGCCAAGGCGCTGACTCTTCGGACACCGACTTCGTAATCATCATCATTAGCATCATTACCACAACCAGGATCCTCATCATTGCCGTCACCGGCACCACGACAGGCATCATCATCATCATCATCATCATCATCATCATCATCAGCAGCAGCAGCAGCAGCATCAGCAGCAGCAGCAGCAGCATCATCATCATCATCATCATCATCATCATCATCATCATCATCATAGTCATCATCATCATCATCATCATCATCATCATCATCATCATCATCATCAGCATCAGCATCAGCATCAGCATCAGCATCAGCATCAGCATCAGCATCAGCAGCATCATCAGCATCATCAGCAGAAGCATCATCAACAGCATCAGCATCAGCATCAGCATCAGCATCATCATCATCATCATCATCCTCATCATCATCATCCTCATCAGCATCATCATCATCATCATCATCATCATCATCATCATCATCATCATCCTCATCATTTTCATCATCAGCATCATCATCATCATCATCATCATCATCATCATCATCATCATTACCATCATAGTCATCAAGATCCTCCTCCTCTTCCTCACCACCACCACCACCCTCATCATCATCCTCATCAGCATCATCATCCTCCTCATCCTCATCCTCATCGTCATCATCATCAACATCAGCAACAGCATCATCATCATCATCGTCGTCCTCTTCGTCATCGTCATCACCATCACCATAAGCATCATCATCATCATCAGCATCATCAGCATCATCATCGTCCTCATCAACATCGTCAGAATGATCAGCCTCACCATCATCACCATCCGAATATGCAGCATCAGCATCAGCAACAGCATCAGCATCAGCATCAGCATCACGTCATCATCATCATCATCATCATCATCATCATCATCATCATCATCATCATCATCATCATTACAATTATCACCATCAGCATCAGCATCATCCTCATCCTCATCCTCATCATCGTCATAATCCGTCTCGTCCTCCTCCTCCTCCGCCTCCTCCTCCTCCCCCGCACCTCCTAGTTACCCCGACCTAGGCCGACCCCGATTCCTCCACCTGCTCCCCAGCTTGGGAGTGTCCTTCTTCACGCGGATCTTGTCCCCTACGGCTTGCACCTTCCAGCATGGGACAGAGCAGGAGAGAGAACGGTGCATATAGAGATTGAGAGAGAACGAGATATAGATATAGAGAGATATGTCATTTGTTATATATATAGTTTTATATATATATATATATATATATATATATATATATATCCGCCGGCCCCCTTGTGGGGCCACCAGGCTGCGAGGCGCGTGATTCGCAGTTTCCTGTACCAGTTGTAGTTTGTAGTTTCCAGTGTTACAGTTCTGCTTCTTGCTGGTTACTGTAACTAGTTGACTTCTTGCTGGTTACTGTAACTAGTTGATTGACCGCGCGAGGGGGGGGGAGGCCCAAACGGGATTTTTAGCGTCTCCTGGGCGCGTTGTCTGAATTGCTGGGGGGGCTCGAAATCGACACCCCTCACGCAGATCCGCGGGGTCAGGGTCCAAAAACACATGGGATTTGCCACATTTCTGAAATTCGGTGCCACCCCTCACGCAGATCCGCGGGGTCAGGGTCCAAAAACACAGGGATTTGCCACATTTCTGAAATTCGGTGCCACCCCTCACGCAGATCCGCGGGGTCAGGGTCCAAAAACACATGGGATTTGCCACATTTCTGAAATTCGGTGCCACCCCTCACGCAGATCCGCGGGGTCAGGGTCCAAAAACACAGGGGATTTGCCACATTTCTGAAATTCGGTGCCACCCCTCACGCAGATCCGCGGGGTCAGGGTCCAAAAACACAGGGGATTTGCCACATTTCTGAAATTCGGTGCCACCCCTCACGCAGATCCGCGGGGTCAGGGTCCAAAAACACATGGGATTTGCCACATTTCTGAAATTCGGTGCCACCCCTCATGCAGATCCGCGGGGTCAGGGTCCAAAAACACACGGGATTTGCCACATGTCTGAAATTCGGTGCCACCCCTCACGCAGATCCGCGGGGTCAGGGTCCAAAAACACACGGGATTTGCCACATTTCTAAAATTCGGTACCACCCCTCATGCAGATCCGCGGGGTCAGGGTCCAAAAACACTTGGGATTTGCAACATTTCTGACATTCGGTACCACCGCTCACGCAGATCCGCGGGGTCAGGGTCCAAAAACACACGGGATTTGCCACATTTCTGAAATTCGGTGCCACCCCTCACGCAGATCCGCGGGGTCAGGGTCCAAAAACACATGGGATTTACCACATTTCTGAAATTCGGTACCACCGCTCACGCAGATCCGCGGGGTCAGTGTCCAAAAACACAAGGGATTTGCCACATTTCTGAAATTCGGTGCCACCCCTCACGCAGATCCGCGGGGTCAGGGTCCAAAAACATAAGGATTTGCTACCTTTCTGACATTCGGCGCCACCCCTTACGCAGATCCGCGGGGTCAGGATCCAAAAACACAGGGGATTTGCCACATTTCTGAAATTCGAACCCACCCTTCACGCACATCCATCGCAAGGCGTGGTAACCCAAACTGCGAGAACTCCCTCGGCCCTTTAATCGCAAGGTGTGGCAACCAAGCCCGTACACCATACACGTCTTACCAATCGCCAGGTGTGGTAACCCCTCTTGTGATCAGTTGGTTTTGCTGATTGCGAATCGGCTTCGCATGAAATTTCGATACTGCTTCACAACAGCGCCAAGGCCTCATGACTTAGCTCTTCCATGGCCCATTATCCGAGAGAGGGGGCCGGCGGCAGGGGGCGAAGCCCTTACGGATATAGATGTGAAAAAAAGGAAACGAGGGGCAGACAAACAACAGCGTAGGGATGAAGGGATCCTCCTCCTCCTCCTCATACTTTTCCTCCTCCATATCCTGCTCCTCGTCATATTCGTCCTCCCCCTCCTCCAGTTCCTCATCATAAACATCATCAGCATCATCATCATCATCATCATCATCATCATCATCATCAGTATCGTCATCGTCACCGTCACCATCATCAGTACCGTCGCCAATAGCATCAGCACCATCATCATCATCATCATCATCATCGTCTTCATCATCATCATCATCATCATCGCCAGCATCTTCATTATCATTATCATATCGGCAACATCGTCATCATCGTCGTCATCAGCATCGCCATTAACACCATCAGCATGAGCAGCAGCATCATCATCAACATCACCAACACCGGTATCATCATCATCAGCAGCATCATCATCACCACGATCACCAACTTTGTCATCAGCATCATCATCTTCATTATCATTGTCAAATCGTCATCATCATCATCGTCATCATCGTCGTCATCAGCATCGCCATTATCACCGTCATCATCACCAGCAGCAGCGGCATCAGCATCAGCACCAGCATCATCAACATCCTCATTACCATCATCATCAGCAGCAGCATCACCATCATCATCTGCACCAGAAGTGTGACTTCAGCAACATAATTCTCATCATCCTCATCGTCATCATCATCAGCAACAGCAGCATCATCATCAAAATCAACATCATCGTAATCATCATCATTTCGAAATCAGCATCATCAGCATCTTCAACATCAGCATCACCATCGTCATCATCACCTTCATCATCGTCCTCATCGTCATCGTCAGCAGCAGCATGGTCGTCATCACCCTCATCATCACCAACAGCAACCACCACAGGCACAATTGTCATTTTCGCCGACACCAGCATCATCAACTCATTTTTTTTTTTTTTTTTTTTTTTTTTTTTTTTTTTTTTTTTTTTTTTTTTTTTTTTTTTTTTTTTTTTTTTTTTTTTTTTTTTTTTTTTTTTTTTCATTTCAACCCCTGAATGCTTCTTGCCACTGGTGGGGCGTACCCTTGGCAAGGCTGGGGAGGCGAGAGGGATGCGTTGAAGCCTCCACGCCACCCCCCTGACACCAGGCGTTGCAGGCAGCAGGGAAAGCCAGGGGGCGGCAGACGGGGGATGTGCTACACCCCCCCGCACCCTCAAGGCACGCCTCGAGCGGCCCCTCACCAGCTGAACACGGTGAGGAACCGCGAGGAGAGATTAAGGGCTGATCCCCTAATTCAGGCGGCAGGAAAGAGAGCGCTCGCGCAGCCGCCGCAGCTGCACGAGCGTTAAGGGCTGATCCCCTAATTAGGGCAGACGAGGACTCCGATGGCTGGGAAGCAAACTGCAGTCTAATCCGAGTCCGACGAAGCACGATGGCTGCGAGGGAGCACGACGGGAGGGATCGGAGCTTCCGCCCTCAGAGCCTGAGACACACTGTGGAGAGTGGCGGCTTCGGCCGTTTCCGCCAACGAAATACCTACAGCGCGCCTGCGCTCGTCTTCTTCCGAGTCCGAGTACGAGCTAGCGCGCTTTCGAGCAGGCCTCAAGGAGAGAGGAGGAGGGAGGTCACCGAAGCGGAGGGGGCAATCTACGGACAGGCCTGCCCGATTTGGATGCTTACCCTTGGCAATCGACCTCCAGGCCCTGAGACCAGCTTTGGTGGGACGACCAACACACAAGTATTTAAGTCCTTTCATCCGTCCGTGCGACGTGTAGGACTTACAGGAAATGCAAATGACAAGTTCAGCCCCGTCACTGCAAGCGAAACTAAGGCACTGGTGTTTGTTGTGGGATAATTCAGAAACGAGCTCCCTTTCACCAGGGCACCTACTGGGAGGAGGTCTCTGGGGCCACTGACACCGATGCACTTTGAGGCAATGCGTGCAACGCCAGAATCTGCCGATGTGGACCCAACAGTGAGGATCGACACAATTCTTGTCAGGGGGAACAGGTTTGATGTATTCGACATTGCCAAAATCTCGCAAGGGCGAAAAATGGGGCAGAAGGTGCATGGCAAGAATGCAGAACGCTCGAGCATACTCCACATGCTTCGCAAGCGTTTCTTCACCTTCATCGTCGACCTTGTGTCTAGAGAGAGCGTGTTTGGCAGCCGAATCGGCCTGGTCGTTACCACGTCTCCAAAACAACAGCTCCTCAGAAGCCGACTCGTCGGTCAAGGACTGGTGGGCTTTGACGTGCGAGATCCTAGTACAAAGATTAAAGCTGCCAGAGGACCTGGCTTGCTGGATATGGCCAGCATACATTCTCTTGTCAGCTAATTGAGCGAGCCTATCCAGGGAATGTGACTTAACTACGTTCTCGCAGTCGGAAATTAAATGAAACTCTTGGTTACAAATTTGAAAAGCGGCTAAATACCCACAAAATTCGCCAGCCTGGGGAGTCTGGGGCATGTGGGCCCAGACGGGCCCCGAAACTTGACAGAGCGGCTCCTTGGACGGAGAATAAACAAACACGGACCACGAAGCCCTGGAAGTTTCTCTGACCACGCGACGCATACACGAGCCGTCTACAAAAACTGAACCACCTATATTTTCTGGCTGGGGAGGGTCGGTTAGCCACATGATGCGCATCGTATCTTCATCCATTTGAACAGGAGGTGGAAGATAATCACCCGGGTGAGGGAAAGCTCCATGAATGACCGTGAAGAGGTGGGAGGAGGTACGAACATAGTCAACTACATTGTCCACCAAATGTTCTTTGACCAGCTCTCGACGGAAGCAATCCAGATGTGGGCACCTCCAGATTCGGTGAAACAAAGAGTCCGAGGCGGCGCCGCACAACTCACATTCACTGGGGAACTGATAACCCTTCGCTCTTGCAGATAACCGAGTCCATATGGCTCCAGTCGCACATGCTCTTAAGGTGCCTTTCTGAAGAGGGGTGTACTTGGAAGAGGCGAGGTAGGACGAGACAACATCGAAGGAGAGGCGGTGCCCGAAGCCGTGCTTCGCGCCGAGCTCTCTCTCCAAAGTCCTGAGCACAGCCGACCTCAAATGTGACCTGAGGAGGGACGGGGACGTAAACAAAAGCTCATGACAATTTCCAAGATCATCGATGAGACGGTTAAAGCTGGGCATATTCCAACCCAGGCGGGATAACGTGAGCCGAATCGCCGAGAGGGGTCCCGAGACCGAACGCCACGACTTGACAGGTTTGGAAAACACACTTTCCCAACATCTTCTCAGATGGGGGATGGGGAGGGCCGCGGGGTGAAGGTTGTTAACCGCACTCCAGAGCTCTCGATGCCATCTGCACACACAGGCAACCTGGGTGAGCCAAGTCGGGTCATTTTCCAGAATCAGGAGGGTCCTCAAGGAAACGCCCCCCCGCAGACGGCTTCATAACGCGCCCCAGACTTCGCCTAAGACTGACCAGCTCAGAGGGCGAAATCCCGTAGACTTCACAACCGTAATTGGTGACAGGAAGGGGGCCAGCGACCCATAAACGCTTGACGCGTCTCCCTAGGGTCTTGGCCAACTGACCTAACCGCTTAGCACGAGCGGCCCCGTCTCGCCGCCTTTTCTTCGCTCTGGAATCGAGACCCTGGTGTCGAAGGGGGGTGCCAGCACAATCATCAATCCCGAGGTTGATGCCAGAACGAACAAGGGGGCCCGTGAGTTGAATCCCAAGACGGTCCTGGATGTCTTCGGCGGCGAGGCGAGAAGAACAAATCAGGGTGGCCTTGTCGGCCGATAAAATAGCTCCGATGCGGTCCGCCGCGGCCTCGAGGGAGAGCGCGGCAGATACAATACCATCCACGACAGAGTGGTACGAACCAATAGCTGAGATCGAGCTGTTGTCAATATATAATTTGAAATCCACATTCAAAGGCCACTCAATCGCGTCGAGGGGTCCTATACTATTGACTCGAATCATAGTGGTAGCCATGCTACATCCAGCCACAACTCCCGAAAAGGCATAGCACGGTTTGGAGACCAAACTGTTGAGAGATAAATACCTGACCGCGGAATAAGCAGAGATGGCTGGCCTGCTGATGGCTAATGGCATACCATGTTTGATACACCTTTGCTGAAGCTGATCCAATGGTAGGGTCTCATAGTATTTAACGAAGTCCCAGAGGAGATTAGCTGAAATTTCACCTCTGGCAACTCCGGCTTCAGAATTAAGAACTTGCCGCCAGACAGTATCTCCCGCTCCAGCAAAAGATCCTGCAGCGAAGTATGGGCGAGCATTCTTTCTTTCCCACCTGTCGGCCCATGGCCTGCGGGCCCGAGCCCACACACGGTAAGGTGAGGAAAAGACTCCAATAGGCCTCAACCCAGATGGCACTTTTGGGATTAAATGCATGATGACAATAGCCAACTGGGAAGGAAGAAGACCAGAAGTCTCCATCACTTGGAAGAGCAGCAAGATACAAGAAAGCCCTTGGTCGCAAATCCAGCCGAAGTGCCTGATGTGAAAACCGTCCGTCGAGACGGCAGAGATCCGCTTGTGGCGGAGACAAATTTTTCGAACTTCGTCCAGCTGGAGGGGGGGCAAGGGAGCCGCGGGGACCACCCTGACGGGGGGCGTCGGCGGGTTGGGCGAAGCCCTCCACAGGGATCCGAACCTGACAGCCTCCGCTCCCAGAAGGGACTGGGGGTCACTGACAATCTTCCCAGCCTTCGAGAGAACCGTACACGGAGACCAGGGCTTGGGCTCACGAGTGACCTGGTGGACTCGACGGCCACCTCGGTCCACTCCTTCCAAGAGCCAAGCCCTCCAAGCTTGGTTAGATTGGCGTCTGGAAATGTTGACTTGGGAATCCAGGGCTTCACGGACCGAAGACCTGAGGGCAGCAACTTGGCAACCCAGGTCGGGCGGAGGCGTTTCCGACCCAGCAAGGCCCAACAGGGCCAGGGACCGATCGAACAAGGGACGGTGGTCACCCTGCCCCTGGACAACGGCGGAGGGAATGGCGAAGCCGTACGATAAAGCGTCAGGCAAACCTCGGCAGTTCGGAGATTGCACTGCCGAGTCCAGGAGGCAAGTTGCCTTCCACAGCCACCTGATAGCCACGAGGTGAGGCTGGCGAGAGACCTTAATATCACGAATGTGGACCGAGGACCACACCAGCTGAGGGGATTGACTCCGAGCACCCGGGTGAGCAAGCTCAACTCCCGCCAGCTCCGCGACTTCCTTTTCCGCCGAGTCGGCCCAGAGAGCATAACCTTCAGTGAGCAGGGCGCTGGTGCTAGTGCCATCACCAGCCTCAGCCGAAGCCAGCGCCCTCTCAAGAAGGTTCCTGGCTTGATCGTAGCTTGGAGGGGGACCGACAGGCCCTATCATGCGATCGGCTGGCAACCTGGGCGGGCGCTTGAGCGCCAGCGCCTTCAGGTCGTGGAACGACGGGTGCAACTGGCAACGGACGGGCCAGTGCGGAGAAAGATCGCCGTCGGAAATGCGATCACACAAACTGATGGCACTACTAAGGCCAGGGCTAACGACAAAATAATCGTTCATCTTCATCCCTCCCGTAGTAAGACAAGTTCCATCACAGTCTGGGTAAACCACTATCGAATCCCCCGATTGATGCGGAAAACCGTATTCTTGCAGCGTAGCGGGAGGAAGGTTGAAATCTCCCGCAATCAGCCACGGCATATAAGATGAAGAGGCAATCTCACCAGCTGTGGCGAGGATAGACTGGTTATCACTGGACATGCCGACCCCATCGATAAGATAGATACATGTAACTGAGAATTCAGCGCCTCCAGGAACACTGACCACCCCAGAGACAAGACGATTGCTGAAACACTCCCGAGCATCCTCGCAGAGGTAATGTAATCCCAAGAAATCGCGCACGAATAAAGCAACTCCTCCGATCGACCCAGTACCCTGACCAGGAGACGCTGGACTCCAGATGGCCCTCCACCCGTTTCGAGAGGCCCAGGAACTGGCTTGATCGACTTTCTCCCCAGCCAAGAGGTGGTGCTCTTGCAGAAACACAACGTGGGCCGAGGTAGAACTTAAAAAGTTTTTCCCCGAACCCCACCCCGAAACGTTAGCCGTTTCAAAACTCAGGGCGAGGGACGAGGAGGAAGGATGACCTTGAGGAGGTGGCCTGGACAGAGCACTAGGGGCAGAAGGGGGGGGCTCAGGAGCTCCTCCGACGATACCCCAGGGCTTCAAAATCTGTCTGGCTAGGTGCTTGACCTGGTAGAGGCGTCTCCAAAATCCCTGCACGGTGGGAGCGGGAGCCCCAGCAAAAAATTTACACTGAAGATGGTCCCCCCCTTTAGGCGCCGTCGGCTCCGCCAGCACCTGGGGGGGATTGATTCGCAGGCGGGACAGGAGGCTGGCGAAGAATATTGGCTGCGGCCTCACGAGTGGCCTTACGGGCGGCCTCCTCAGTGGGATCAGAAGACTGCGCCGAACCGTCTGATGAACCTGGTGGGGAACTCCGCTCTGCTTGTTTGGGAACAGCCTCTTTACCGTCAGGAGCTGGAGCGGCGTCCTCACCTTGGGGTCCTTTTCTCCGCTTGCGTTGTAACCTTGAAACCATTCTGGTATGACGATCCTTGGCTTCTCGTACCGCTTCTGTGGCACTACCGAAGAGCGTCTTGATGTGAGATGTGATCTGTGTCTGCAAATCGGCCAAGGACTTCTCTGCTTCCTCTCGCGTGGCTGGGTCGATCTCGAACTCGTCGTCGTCGATGGTACCCAGACTGCCAAGGGAAATGGGTAAACTCTGAACCTTGCCCGAAATGATATCGTCGATAGGAATGGGAGGAATGGCCGTCTCCTCGGGTGTCGGGGCAACCTTCTGATGAAGCTGCTTGACCAAACCTGTGTGCTCGAGCTCGGCCTGCTCGAGCTCCGAGGAGAGACTTGCCACCAAGGAATGCTGGGTGGCGAGCTGCTCTTGCAAACGCTTATGATGATTGACAGCACGTTCGAGCCGACTCTCGAGCTCTCTAACATTCTTGAAAGCTGCTCCGACTCGCTGATGAATGGGGAGCTCTTTGGGGCCTGCTGCGGCTGACTTCTTGGCCTCGAGGAGACGCGAGTAAGCCTGGGTGCCCTCGGTGTCTCCCATTTTCGTGAAAAGAGAAATGGTGGCTTCGAGATCCTCGATGGTGGTGGACTCAGAGATCTTGGGGACCGAGACCGACCCTGGGCCCATGAACTGAGGACCTGGCCGAGCAGGCAGAGTGGGAGGACGACCTGGAACAGCTGCCTGCCCATACTGCTGGAACGAGTCCCATTGCTGCGGCCATGCATACCACGAGTTTGATTGACCTGGTGGCGGAGGTGGCGGCGGCGGTCCCCTTGCCCAAGTCCCCCTCGGACCTGCGGTAGGAGCCGTCGCCACGTCTGCGCGAAGAGCATGGCAGTGCTTGCAATGCCACCACCCCGCCTTGTTGCGTCGGCAACCACAGGCGGTGCAGGTCCACCGCCCTGGGGGTTTGCCGCCGCCCGCGCCATCGCCCTGCCCCATGAAGGAAAGGACGAGAACTTCCCTGCTTTGACCCTCGCGGGCCCTCAAGCGAGCACAGTGAAACTGGTATCAGCACAGGGATCCTGACCCAAAAAGCTTGAGCCAAAGCGCTTGAGCATCATCATCAACTCATCGTCATCATTAATGTAAGGAAACGATCCTTTAGCAAAAAAATAACCAACAAAACTTTTTGGGGCGGACGATTATTATTATTATTATATATATATATATATATATATATAAAAAAAAAAAAAAAAAAAAAAAAAAAAAAAAAAAAAAAAAAAAAAAAAAAAAAAAAAAACGCGGGCCTCCTCGCCCCCGCAATAGCGGGGGGGCAGGACAGGCAGACGGGGGGCTGACAATTCCGGTCTGCCTGGAAGGCCAGGGGGGGGGGCACGAGGTGGCGATCCAGGGCGCGGGGGCCAGGGTGGTGGACGGGGTGATTTTGCAGGGCGAGCTCGTCCTCCTCCTCCTCCTCCTCCTCCGCCTCCCCCTCGCCCTCCTCCCTCCTCTCCTCCTCCTCCTCCTCTTCCTCCTCCTCTCCCTTTTCCTCCCTCTCCTTCTCGTCCTCCTCCTTCTTTTTCTCTTCCTCCTCGCCCTTCTCCTCCTCGTCCTCCTCCTATTTCTCCTTTTCTTTTCCGTTTCCTCCTCCTCGTTCTCCTCCTGTTCGTCCTCTCCCCCCCCCCCCCCCCCCCCCCATCCGCAAGGACGAGGGCGGTCCTCTCGCTGCCTCGCCTCTCTTTCCTCCTCGTCGCCGCGCGCCGCAGTCCGCAGTCCGCAGATCCGCCCTACTTTGGCTTTTTCCCCCACTTAAAATTGCGTCGGAAATCCACCTATAAGGAGCCGAGAAAGTAGGGCGGAAATTTTTGCACCCAACATAAAATGAGGCGAAAATCCAAAGAAATAGGGCGAAAACAACAACAGAAAAGTAGAGCGGAAATTGGCATCAGCGGGGCTTGAAAAGTAAGGCGGGAATTCCAAGCCCTCCTTAATTACGAATTTCCCCAAAGTAGGGCGGATCCGGAGTCAGGGAAGGGAAGCGGGCGCCCCGCGGCCGCCCCCCCTCGAATTGCGCAACGGCGCGCGCGGAAGAGAATTCTGGCGGAGAAAGGCAAAGCAGGCGGACCGTCTGTGGCGACGAACGTGCCACGTCGTGCTCTGCCATGCTACGCTTTGATATTGAACGCCATGCTATGCAATGTTATGTTCGGGGCCGCTGTGCGATGCCATGCTGTGCGTTGCAAAGATTTGTAATGCAATTCTGCACTGCGCCACGCCACGCCATGCTGTGACATACTACGCTTTGCGGTGCTCTTCAACGCCCTGCCATGCCGTGTTCTACAATGCATCGCGTACCTTTCGAGATCATTGCCCTACTCGACATCCAACTGTGCGAGTTGAGAGGGGATCTACGCCATGGTAAGGGATGGGAGGGAGGGGTAGGCTGTCATATATGAAGCGAACGCCGCGGGGCGGACGATTAAAAAAAGAGTTTCCGGCGGCTGAATTCTATTAGTCCACCCCACTCAATCATTTTGGGGGGTCCGGGGGGGTGGGGGGGAGGCGTTTTTTTTTTTGAAAAGAAAAAAAAAATCGCTTACTCGCATTACCACCACCATCATCACCATCAGCATCGTCACCCACAACTCATCATCATCGTCATAAGAATCAGCATCAGCATCATCATCATAATCATCATCATCATCAACATCATCCTCATCGTCATCATCATCTGCGTCAACATGATCATCATCATCCTCATCGTCATCGTCATAATCACCATCAGCACGATCATCGTCATAATCATCAGTATCGTCGCGGCCTGTAATGCAAGCATCTGCCCCACCATCATCGCCGTCGTCAGCAGTAGCCCTATCCTGCCTACACGTGATCGTCCTTCTTCTCCCCACTTAAACTACCATCCTGATCATCATCACAACCACCACCACAATCACCACCACCCGTCATCATTACCATCATCGTCATCACCACCAAGACCACCACCACCTCCATCACAATCATCATCATCAGCATCAGCATCATCATCATCAGCATCAGCATCAGCATAAGCATGATCATCAGCAGCAGCATCAGCATCATCATCAGCATCATCATCATCATCATCATCATCATCATCATCATCATCATCATCATCATCATCATCATCATCCTCGACATCCTCATCATAGTCATCATCAGCAGCAGCCATCAGCTTCAACATCAACATCACCACCATCACAATCGTCATCACACCCCTCATGTTCCAGCTCCTCCTCCTCATCCTCCTCCCACTCCTTCTCCTCTTCCCCTATCCCCCGAATCGAACCCCCCGGTACACATTCAAAGTTAGATATCCCGAAAAGAACGACTGGCCCAATAGAACCTCGACGCTCTGATCCTCCTGCTCCTCCTCCTCCTCCTCCCCCTCCTCCTCCCCCTCCTCCTCCTCCTCCTCCTCCAACTGTCCTCCTCCTGCAGGCCAGCAGCGGAGGAGGACGAGGACGACGACGACGACGGCGACGGACGGCGGCGACGACGACGACAGCCGCGGCGGCGGCAGCTCTGCTGGGCGGCGGGGCGCCTGGGCCACGAGGTCGCCTGCCAGGGCGCGCCCGCGCCGCCGCGCGGGGGCCGGATCGCGCGGGCACCGCGCGCCCGAGGGCGAGGACGACGGCGGCGACGGGCGGCGCCACGAGGGGGTTTGGCGGCGCGCACGAGGGGTGGAGGGAGGGGGGAGGGCTTCTTAGAAGGAGGCTGCTTCTTAGAAGGCGCCACCTTACAGCTGTAGGTAGGGCTCGCGCCTTCTGAGAAGCAGAGGTGCTTCTAAGAAGCCCTCCCCCCTCCCCCCCCACCCCCCTGCGCGTGGCTGAACGATGGCGACGGTGGTGAAACCAGCGATCACGACGATCACGACGATCACGCGGCGGCGGAGGCGGCGGCGACGAGGGCGGCGGAGACGGCTGCGACGACGACGGCGGCACTGACGGAGGCAGCGATCACGGCGATCACGATGGCGACGATCTGGACGACGGCGGCGGCGAAGGCGACGGCGGCAACTGCGGCGGCGGCGGGGCGGCGGCCGGGCAAGGTGGAGGGAGGAGGAGGACAAGTGTAAACCCAAGGCGCATCAACGATGTTGCAATACACCCTCTCTCCAAGTTCCCTCTTCACAGGTCCCTACGTTAAATGTGTTCACTGCGGGAAGTACCCCATTGGGAGACAATCCTCTGGGAATCCTCCATCGTGCCAAAAAAAACATTCCTGGGATTTCAGCGCCGCGATTCAACGCGAGTGTTGCGTCCTGACGTTCCTAAATCGTGCCAGAACACCGTTCCTGGAACTTCAACACCACAAATCTACATGACCGTTGCGTCTGGACAATATGAAAGCGGGCATGCGACGACGACGACGACGCCGACGCCGACGCAAACACCGAGTACGACGACGACGACGACGACGACGACGACGACGACGACGACGAGAGGACGGACGAGCGCGCTCCACGACTCGCAAAGTAACTGCTCGCGAATGGCCTTGATCTGCCGCGGCGGATCTGCGATGAATCACATCGAGGCAGGCATGTGCTTTTCGGACGTTTGCGAATTGGCACTTTGCGAGCAGTGGAACGCGCTCGCTGGGAGGAGGACCGGCGGCACCGACGTGCACCCTTTCAGCTAGTGGCCGCCTCTGCAGTTGAAGGCCCCCCATACGCCCAGAGCCCCGCTTTTTTTTTCTCTCTCTCTCTCTCTCTCTCTCTCTCTCTGTCTCTCTCTCTCTCTCTCTCTCTATTTCTCTCTCTATTTCTCTCTCTCTCTCTCTCTCTCCATCTATTCTCTCTCCCCTCGTATTTTCCTGCCCTCTGCGTGCTGCATGTCCTTCTCTCACCGGCTCGTGGTTTTTCTGCCACCCCCCGTTGAACGCTTTCCCACGCCGCTCTGGCTCTTTGCCCCTACGGGCAAGCATTGACGCGAGGGGCCCTTGGCTCCGCCCTCTTCCTCTTCCTCTTCCCTTCCCCGTTCGCCCCTCTTCCCTCCCCCTCCCCCCGCGGGCCACAGTGTCGTGCCCAGCGGTCGGCGCGTGTACCTTGCAGGCCCTCCCGCAGCCTACGGCTGCCCTGCGGCCACGGCGCTGTGCAGGCCCTGCCCCGCCTGACTGCTGCTCCGTGGGGCTGCACGACACGATCTTCGACGATCCTGGCGGTGTGCCCGTCGCCATGCTCATTTGGGTGTCGCGTACCGCCTGGACTGCGCCCTCGCGCTTGGGGCCCGTCCCCCTTGCCAGCCGCTCCAGTTGAACTTGACCCTGGTCGTCTGGTGGCTCGACCGCGTGGAGATCTGAGATCTCACTACAGAGGGCCGTTCGTCTTCGCTCATCGCTCTCCGCCGCATGTGTGGTCGCTTCCCTGGTGTTGGGTACGACCTTGCCTTCGGACTCGCATGACGTGCGCACACAGGCCCTGGTGCACGGGCTCCCTGGCATCAGCTCTCTCAGTGCATGTCCGTGGCCGCCTTTGACGCCCTCTTACTGCCCAGCAGGCCCGTGTTCTGGCACACCCACTCACACTTTGTCCGTCGGCGGCGAGGCAGAACCGCTGCATCAGCCATAGAGCTAAACGGGGGTACCGAGAAGCGAATTGGCCAGCATGCAGGAAAGGAGAAAGTACGGACAGGGCGGCCGCGGAGGGGGAGGAGGAGGGGCCACTCCGAGGCGGAAGACTCCATCCTCTGGTTTCCTCGCCCCCCGTCCGCGCTCTTCCCGCCCCGGGCTGTGCCCAACTGCCCCCCCACTGCCCCATCGGCTGCCTCCCAGCGCGGCCCAGTGGCGAGCCGCTGCGACAGAGAAGCGGCCATGCCATCCCTGGAGGTCTCTTAGATGGGGTCCGACTAGATGGGGTCGGAGCATCGCGCCGCACCGCCAGTGCATCGGCGGTGCATCGGCGACCTCGGCGCCGAGAAAATCGGACTCCGCATGGCCGATGCATCGGCGATGCGGCGCGATCCTCCGACCCCATCTGCTCCGAAACCACCGAGGCCGAGACGCCCTTCCGCACCCCCCACCCCCCTCTCCTGCCCTCCAGGGGGGAGCTCGGCGGGTCTCCCCGGGCACGGGCAATCCACTCTCCCTGACCCCCCCTCCCGCGCATCCTCCGCCCCTGGGCCTGCCCCCTCCTCCCCCATGGCTCCCGCCGCTCCTGCGTGCCCCCTCCTCCTCCTCTGTTCCTGCTGCCCCCCCCTGCTCCCTGCCCTCTCTGGCGTCTCCTCCGTCCTCCCGGCTTCGCCTCGCTCCTCCTCCTCCTCCTCCTCCTCCTCCTCCTCCTCCTCCTCCTCCTCCTCATTATTATTATTATTATTCGTATTATTCTTATTATTTGCTTATTATTATTATTATTATGATTATTATTATTCTTATTCTTTTTCTTATTCTTATTATTCTTCTTATGTTTCTTCTTATTCTTCTTATTATTCTTCTTATTATTATTATTCTTATTATTCTTATTATTATTATTATTATTATTCGTATTCATCTGCTTATTTTTCTTATGTTTCTTCTTATGACTCTTCTTCTTCTTATTATTATTACTATTCTTATTATTAGTGTTCTTCTTATTCTTCTTATGCTTCTTCTTATTATTCTTATTCTTCTTATTATTATTCTTATTCTTCTTCTTATTATTCTTATTATTCTTCTTCTTATTATTATTCTTCCTCTTCTTAGTATTATTATTCGTCTTCGTATTATTATTCTTATTATTCGTCTTCTTATTCTTCTTCTTATTATTATTTTTCTTATTATTCTTCTTCTTATTATTATTCTTCTTATTCTTCTTCTTATTAGTATTATTATTAGTATTCTTTTTCTTCTTATTATTATTCTTCTTATTATTATTATTATTCTTATTATTATTCTTCTTATTAGTATTCGTATTCTTATTATTAGTATTATTATTCTTATTATTCTTCTTCTTCTTATTTATGTTCTTCTTCTTATTCTTCTTATTCGTATTATTATTAGTCTTATTCTTCTTATTATTCTTCTTAGTCTTATTATTCTTATTATTCTTATTATTCTTCTTCGTCTTCTTATTATTATTATCATTTTTCGTATTATTATTATTATTCTTAATCTTCTTTTTATTATTATTATTCTTCTTCTTCGTCGTATTCTTATTATTCTTCTTCTTCTTAGTATTATTATTTTTCTTCTTATTATTATTCTTCTTCTTATTCTTCTTCTTCTTATTGTTCTTCTTCTTTTTCTTCCTCCTCCTCCTCCTCCTCCTCGTCATCCTCCTCCTCCTCCTCCTCCTCCTCCTCCTGCTCCTCCTCCTCCTCTTCGTCCTCCTCCTCCTCCTCCTCCTCCTCCTCCTCCTCCTCCTCCTCCTCCTCCTGGGCAAAATCTGCGGCCAGACGGATTCCACCTGACCGAAGCCACTTTGGGGCGTTGCACGTCCGCGAATTAACGCGGCAATACGCCAGACCCACAGCCGTTGCTGTGAGTCAACTCGGTGCACGTTGGAGCCGAGTCTGAATTCACCTCGGACGAGACGCCGAAACGTCTTGGCCTCATGATCCGACACATGTGGTGGACAAGGCTGGCCAAGCACAGAAACACGAACAGCAGCGAAACAGGCACAGAAAGTGCATCCGACAACGACAGGCCCGCTGTGGAGAACGATTTTGGCAAGCGAATGACGCCGTTCGCCAGCTCCCAAGGCATGCTGAGCACAGACAACACGGGAGACGATGTCTTTGGGAGCTGGCCCACGAACGAGGACAAGCTGCGGCAGGCGAGGCTTGCCGTTTAAATGCTTGGGCGGGCGCCCACAATCAAGAAGACCGCCCCCCACCCGACCAATCCACGACGCCCACAACCTCACGACTTGAAGCCTCGCCTGCAACTGGTGCCTGGCAGCGGAGTCCAGCCGCGCGCCGCTCGCACCCGCGCGCGCGGCATCATCTGATTGAAAGTTGTCGAAGCGCTGCCTGCCCGTGATACGGCCTAGCTGCACATCAGCAGGGGTGACGTGACCGACGATCTTGACCAGATCGATCGCGCCTCCCCAATCATCAACAAGCCTCCAAAGATCACGCCAGAGGCGTGCATGTGAGCCGCGCACGAGGTGGTGAAGAGCCGCCCGCGCACATGAAAGCCATCAAACACATACTGCGAATCGGTGAAAACACGTAGCGGCGGTGCCGCATGCCTGAGAGACTGGATGACTGTCATGAGCTCGGCAGCGTTGATACACTGAAGTGGGTCCAATTAATGCCCACACAGGCTTGCAGCAACCCCGTTGCGGCTGGGGCCCAAGGCGACACACCCCCATCCTGCAGATGCAAGGGAGGCAAATTTAGCCTCGTAGACAGAGCCGTCAACATAAACATCGCCAGCGAACAGGCTGGGAGAGCCGCAAAGCCAGGTGACCTCCACACCTGGGCGCGGCCGCGACACGATGGGCACGGGCACAAGCGCTCGCTCAGCAAAGAGAGCCGCGATCGAGGAATTGGCAGCAGCAGCTTCAAAGCGAGCTCGAAACACAGGAGGATCGGCTAGACCCCCGAGGCGCGAGCAACTGCAGTGACGATGCAAGAGCGCACCTCCTTGGCCTGGACACAAAAGACAATGAGGAGACGCGGGGCATCCCTCGGCCCACTGACGCTCGCGGGGCCACTGCCCCCCGACAATCGTAGATCGAAGGCGCGCTCTCTGCGCGGCAGGCAGCCTAGACTTCAGCAGTGACAGGAGGGGCTGCAGCAGAATACCACGTTCAAGCTCTGGCTCCCCCAGATGATCAGCGACGCGACACCACTGCCACGCTTCAACAGCACGAAAGAGGAGGGCCTGCACGGTGAGTGGGCAGTAGTCGTTGGGGTTGACGATGGCACCGTCGGGCCAGACCCAGGCATCGGCGGAGTACGCGGCGATGCCCACACGCCTAATGGAGGCCCACAGAGCGCCAAAGGGGCCCCTGATGGAGGACCAAGGGTGCGACAGACCCGAGAGATGAGCGTGGGCCTCACGAAAGCCGATATCCAGGGCCAAGAAGGGCAACCAGAGGTCCTGGAGAGCATGTAAGAAGGATTTAACAGGCAACCAAGTAGCTCTGTATATGGGGCCCAGACAGGGAACAGGGGCCAACAAGAGGGCCAGGGTGCGGGACTTGCCATCTTGATGGTGGTCCTGAAGTTCACCAGCAGATCCTCGCATAACCTCAAACTCCCGTCCGTTAGTGCCCATAACAGAAGAACCATAAATCACGGAAGTCTCCAGAGCATTTCGAGCCATGCGCCCTAGCACGCGGCGACGAGGCTTAGAACCCTGCAGAAAAGACATGCGTTTCCTACGCAGCCGCATCGCCTTGACGCGATCGGCGGCGGTGGCCTTGTCACCGACTTGGCCCGAGGCAAAACCCACGCCGAGATTACGCTCCGAGCGCACAGGCAGGGGTCGGAGGCTCTTTAACTTAGCGGCAATCGAATTGCGCACAGAGGGCGCGTTGCCAAGCACACGCGACCTGTCTAGAGAAAACTTGAGGTCGACGGCATTGAGCTCGTCATGCAAGCGCTTGCCAACTGCCACGATGTCATCAACAACCCGCTTCTCGGTGCCCCAACGCATGAGGCCGAAGTCATCAACGCTGACAGAGAGAATCACAGTCGGGCAGCTGGCCTGCACGGCATCGAGCGGGCCTACAAGAACAAGCTGCAACATGCCTGTGGCAAACGTACATCCTGGCACAACGGTTTGCTCAACCTCCAACAAGGAACCAACCTCGCCAGCAACATCGAGCACCCTAGGGGCACGATAAATCTGAACCAGGAGGCACAGTTGCCACACAGGAAATCCAGTGACCTTAACAGCAGAAATCAAGTGAGAGTAATGAACAAGCTCGAACGCTTTCTTCAAATCAAGAAGCAAAGTGGCGCAACTCCGGTTCTTATACGTGGAGTGCTCCGACCACGCAGCTTGGGTCCACACATTTGTCCGCGGACTTCCCGTGGGTGGAACAGAAGAACGAACGGTAGTTTTGAGCTTGTCACTGCCTGGTGAGAGGACGTCTCAAGCGACATTGCACGCGGGCCAACACGTGCAAGAGCCCCTAGGGACGGACCCCACCAGTTCTCTTAAGAATGAAAACAACTTTGTTCCACAAAACAGGCCAACCACGCTGATGCTCAATGTGAGAAAGCAAATCACACAAAGCTTCAAGAGCGGGCGGCGGCAGCAGCAAGAGCGATCACGGCGAGATCTGATAGAAGCCAGCGCCCGTGCCAGCCTTAAAGCTTCTGAGAGAAGACACAAGCTCAGGAACACTAGGCCTGGGAAGGGGGATCTCCGAGCTCGGGCCAAACGAAGGGGGGGCGGGGGGCTTTTTGGACCCGACGGACCACCACTGCTTCCACTCAGCTTCGAGAACATCGATCGACTCGATCGACGAAACAGGACGAACGGTGGAGTGGTCAAGCACGTCAGGCTGCCAACCGATGGGCAGCGACGAAAACCTGAAAAGGGCCGACATCCCCCCCCCCCCCCCCCGAGGAATGCTTATCAACCCACTTATTCCAATCCCTTTCCTTGGCGGCGGACGAGAGGGAGCGCTCGCGCGCGGTCTCGCAGTCGGCCATGCGCGCGAGCGCCACGAGCGAAAGACGCGGCACAAGGGAGACCTGCCGCAGCACCGCCGACCACGCAGCATACTCCGCGGTGTCGGGCAGG
This sequence comes from Prorocentrum cordatum, assembly GCA_963575745.1. Taxonomy (NCBI): domain Eukaryota; class Dinophyceae; order Prorocentrales; family Prorocentraceae; genus Prorocentrum; species Prorocentrum cordatum. Next base: position 402,668 of record CAUYUJ010013481.1, read on the forward strand.
CGATGGAAACCTGACAGACGATGAGCTGCTGAAACCAACTGCAGCCCGTGGGTGCCCACAGGATCTCGAGCGAGGTCGGAGAGGAGCACGCTAACCTTCCTCCACCAACACGCGAACCTGAGGGGCCCAGGGGCAGGAGGCTTCTTAGAAACGATCTTAAGAGGCTGACAACGTCCGACGAACCGATCAGCGCGCCCCCCCCCCCCCCCCCCCCCGAGATTTGGAAGACCCGAAGCCACTCAGCTTCGGCAGCACGGACAAACGCGGACCACTTGGCCTGAGCCGCAACGCTGGGGTCGGCACGGAGATCCTGGACGGGCCCCCAAAGCCCATCGAAGGGGGGGGGGGGGGCAACACAACTGATGGGGACCTCAAGGGGGGAACGCCTGGGGACATGGACGACACGGACAGAGGCAACAGGCTCGACCTTGGGGAAGGAGAGCCTGACAGGAAGGTGGGGAGAGATGGGAACGTCAGGCACGACTTCAGCCCTGGCCCCACCTGCAATAGACCTTAAAACGACGAAGAAATCGATGCAGCGCATGGCTGGGCGACAGGTGCCGCCCTCAGGAGCAACGACTACGGAGTCCATGGCGCCCACCCAGCCAGACTTGACCAGGTCGCCGCGGGGAACGTTCCAGTCGCCACCGATCACGAAAAGATGGCGGCACACTTCAACCGAGAGCCAATACGGCTCAGAATATCCCAATTGAACTCATCGAGGCCGACCGAATGCTTCAGGTAAAGGTTGACGACAAGAAAGCCACCGCGTATCATGCCGCCGACGTGATGCAGGCTGGCACGAGCTGGATGGATGACATTGTCAACGGAGTCGAGCACCCCAAGCCCGACACGCCGCGGAGTCGCCGTAAGTAACCCTCCTGTCGGATTGCCAAGCGCAGGCAGCGCTGCCGTGAGAGACGCAGACCAGCCGATGCCGCGGAGCCGAGCCTCAGTGGCATCCATGTTGGCGCCGATCACCCTGGTCTCTTGAATCAACAAAACGTCGGCAGGAATGCACTCGGCGAGAAAAGCATCTAGACCTGCCTGCCCGCCAACGTTGGCGGTGAGCAAAGACCACACCTTGGGCTCGCGCAAGCCAGGCGTGTTAAAGAGACTGAGAGGCAGCTTGCTCTTGGAACGGCGAAGCAGAAAGCACCTTCGAGGTGGCCTCATTGATGCCTCCGAGAATATTCTCAGCATGCTTACGAGCGAGGCCTTTCTTTTTGAGAAACTCGTCCCAACCTTCATCGGTGGTAAGCTTCTGAAGATAGCCTTTGGAAACCCTCGCGGCGGCGGCGGCACGAGGGGTAGATGCGACCTTGCCACCCCGTCCCCGCCCAGTGCCCCTCCCCCCACCACGTAGAGAAGCAGGCGCGGAGCCAGAGGCAAAAGGTGACGCGGAGCCAGCGAGAGGCGCGGCCGAAGCGGCGACGCTGGCAGAGTCAGCTTGCGAGGCCTCACTGATTGCAGCGCCTGGCACCACATCCTCCATGACCTCGGTGTCGCCTTCCTCGCTGGACTCGCCTTCTGCACTGCACGCATCAACACGAAGAAGGCCGTCTCGTGTGGCGAGCAGGGCTTGGAGCGACGTGGCCAACGTGGGATCGAGCGACTTGAGCTGCAAAAGGAGGGCGAACGCAGGATCCTCAGGGGACACAGACGCACCTGCACCGTCGACGACATTGACGCGATGAGCGGCACACTGCGCCCAGGCCGCAGTAGCCTTGGCTGAAGCGTCCCGTTCACGCTCCTCGAGCGACTCCATGGCGTACTTGAGCTGTACGAGCTCCTGAACCTTGCCCTGCAGCTCGGACTCGACCTTCTGGATATTCTTGGCGGTCTGCATGATCTGGCGCTTGACGTCATCGAGGACGGACTGCGCATGCTGCGTGACCGCACGCGGGTCACCGGCGGCCAGCGCCCGCTGGGCGACCACCCTGGCCCTCTGCGATGGAGACAGCAGAGGCCTGACCACCTCGAAATCCTCGTCAAACATGCGCACCATGCGGGCCAGCTGCTCAGGCTCGAGCAGCTTGTGCTTCGGCTTGGGCTTGGGCGGCCCACCCGCCCATGCACCTTGAGCAGCAGGAGGCTGCACAACAGCAGGAGCAGGAGGACGAGCCGTACCGCACTTGTAGCAAAACTTCGTCCACGCAAAATTGGTTTTGAACCCGCACTTCCGCTTGGGACAGTACCACACATCATTGCGATCGCCCATCGAATGGGCGGGACACGGAACACTTGCTCCAGCAGGAGCTCACAAAGAAAGACGGATGCCAAAATCGCTGGTTGACTCAACCACCTTGAAAAGATGGATTACTTGAGCCAAAAATGGCTTGAGCCAAAATGGCTACGGACCCCTCCTCCTCCTCCTCCTCCTCCTCCTCCTCCTCCTCCTCCTCCTCCTCCTCCTCCTCCTCCTCCCTCCTCCTCCTCCTCCTCCTCCTCCTCCTCCTCTCCTCCTCCTCCCGCTCCTCCTCCTCCCCCCCGTTCCTCCTCCTCCTCCTCCTCCTCCTCCTCCTCCTCCTCCTCCTCCTCCTCCTCCTCTCCTCCCTCTCCTCCTCCTCCCTCCTCCTCCTCCTCCTCCTCCTCCTCTCCTGCGCTCCCCTCGCATCAGCCCCCCCCCCCCCTGCGATCGCTCCTCCGCCTCCGCCGCACCCCCGCCGCGCATCTGGCGGGGGGGAGGAGGAGGAGGAGGAGGAGGAGGAGAGGAGGAGGAGGGAGGAGGAGGAGGAGGAAGAGGAGGAGGAGGAGGAGGAGGAGGAGGGGGAGGAGGAGGAGGAGGAGGAGGAGGAAAAGGAGGAAGAGAAGGGCAAGGAAGAGGAGATCGGCGACGAGGAGGGGGGCAAGGAGGGCAAGGAGGAGGAGGAGGAGGAGGAAGAGGAGGACTGGTATAAACCCAAGACGCACCAACGATGTTGCAGTAAACCCTGCATCCGAGCTTCCTATGAACTGGTACCTACAACAGTTGGTTGCTTCATTGCAGGACGTGGCCCATTGAGACAACCGTCCGAAGAATTCAAAAAGAATGGCTTTCACTCCCCCCCAAGGATTGCAAGAAGGGGAGATGCCTCACAAGGACCAACAAAATAAATGACCCTGGTGGCGTACCCAACCCCTGCGCAACACGGGGCATGAGTAGCTTGGGAGAAGTTATACGGAAGTGATGACGTGACATGGGCGCATATACTTCTGCAAGCGGCATTCGTTCGGCTCGCAGCCCCCCCAGGGATTGCGATGTCCCGCTCAGATCTGCCTGGTGCCTCACTCCGCAGGACCCACCAGCAACCCTCCAAAATGGCGACATTTTCGCAGATCGCAGCGCCCCAGGGACGGCGAGGTCCCGCTCAGGCCCGCGCGGTGCCTCATTCCGCAGGAACCACCAGCAACCCTCGAAAATGGCGACATGTCGCGTATCGCAGCCCCCCCCCCCCAAAGACGGCGAGGTCCCGCTCAGGTCCGCGCGGTGCCTCACCCCGCAGGACCCACCAGCAGCCCTCGAAAACGGCGACGGTTTCGCAGACCGCAGCCCCCCAAGGACGGCGAGGTCCCGCTCAGGCCGCGCGGTGCCTCACTCCGCAGGACCCACCAGCAGCCCTCGAAGGTGGCGGCGGTTTCGCAGATCGCAGCCCCCCAAGGACGGCGAAGTCCCGCTCAGGCCCGCGCGATGCCTCACTCCGCAGGACCCACCAACTGCCCTCGAAAGTGGCGACATTTTCGCAGACCGCAGCCCCCCAAGGACGGCGAGGTCCCGCTCAGGCCCGCGCGGTGCCTCATTCCGCAGGAACCACCAGCAGCCCTCGAAAGTGGCGGCAATGTCGCAGATCGCAGCCCCCCAGGGACGGCGAGTCCCGCTCAAGTCCGCGCGGTGCCTCACTCCGCTGGACCCACCAGCAGCCATCGAAAGTGGCGACAATTTCGCAGATCGCAGCCTCCCCAAGGACGGCGAGGTCCCGCTCAGGTCCGCGCGGTGCCTCACTCAGCTGGACCCACCAGCAGCCCTCGAAAGTGGCGACGGTTTCGCAGATCGCAGCCCCTCAGGGACGGCGAGGTCCCGCTCAGGTCCGCGCGGTGCCTCACCCCGCATGAACTACCAGCAGCCCTCGAAAGTGGCGACATCTCGCAGATCGCGGAGCCCCAGGGACGGCGAGGTCTAATTTGGGTCAGCGCGTGGCGTCACTGTGCTGGGCCCCCCAGCAGGCCTCGAAAGTGGTGAAAATTTCGCAGATCGCAGACCCCTAGGGATGGCGAGGTCTAATTTGAATCTGCGGTGAGTACCCACTGTGCTGGGCCCCCCAGCAGGCCTCGAAAGTGGCGACAGTTTCGCAGATCGCAGCCCCCAGGGATGGCGAATCTAATTGAATATGCGGTGAGTACCCACTGTGCTGGGCCCCCCAGAAGGTCTCGAAAGTGGCGCAGTTTGGCAGATCGCAGCCCCCCAGGGATGGCGAGGTCTAATTTGAATCTGCGGTGAGTACCCACTGTGCTGGGCCCCCCAGCAGGCCTCGAAAGTGGCGACAGTTTCGCAAATCGCTGGCGACCCAGATCGCGAGCCCCCCAGGGATGGCGAGGTCTAATTTGGCGGTGAGTACCCACTGTGCTGGGCCCCCCAGCAGGCCTCGAAAGTGGCGACAGTTTCACAGATCGCAGCCCCCCAGGGATGGCGAGGTCCATTTGAATCTGCCGTGAGTACCCACTGTGCTGGGCCCCCCAGCAGGCCTCGAAAGTGGCGACAGTTTCACAGATCGCAGCCCCCCAGGGATGGCGAGGTCTAATTTGAATCTGCGGTGTGTACCCACTGTGCTGGGCCCCCCAGCAGGCCTCGAAAGTGGCGACAGTTTCACAGATCGCAGCCCCCCAGGGATGGCGAGGTCTAATTTGAATCTGCGGTGAGTACCCACTGTGCTGGGCCCCCCAGCAGGCCTCGAAAGTGGCGACAGTTTCGCAGATCGCAGCCCCCCAGGGATGGCGAAATCTAATTTCAATATGCGGTGAGTACCCACTGTGCTGGGCCCCCCAGCAGGCCTCGAAAGTGGCGACGGTTTCGCAAATCGCAGCCCCCCAGGGATGGCGAGGTCTAATTTGAATATGCGGTGAGTACCCACTGTGCTGGGCCCCCCAGCAGGTCTCGAAAGTGGCGACAGTTTGGCAGATCGCAGCCCCCCAGGGATGGCGAGGTCTAATTTGAATCTGCGGTGAGTACCCACTGTGCTGGGCCCCCCAGCAGGCCTCGAAAGTGGCGACAGTTTCGCAGATCGCAGCCCCCCAGGGATGGCGACGAGCGAGGTAAAAGGCAGGGGGGAAGAGAGGGGCGGGAAGTAAGGAAGGAGACGCGCGAGCAGTGCTCCATTCAAAACGAGAACCCAACGCAGGAGGGTTGGGAAAAAGAAAAACGATTTGACACTATAGATCTGATACGATTTGGGCGCCCCCCAATGTCCGAAACGATTTGGGAATCCTAGATCGTGCCAAAACGCGATTCCTGGGACTTCAACGCAGCGAATTAGCTGATTCTTGCAAACTGACAACCCTGAACCCTGAATCGTCCCAGAACTTAGTTGCTGGGATTTCAAAACCCACGTGACTGTTGCGTCCTGGCAGTCCCAAATCATGCTAGTCTACCACCCTTGGGACTTGGACGCCACGAATTCTTAAAACTGGAGCAAACTGTTACGACTGATGTGCGTGGCGCTCAGGCAAGAGCACCATGTGTAAAGGAACTGGCCTCAATCCTTGAAACCGCTGCAAACTGTTAGAACGAATGCGCGCGGCGCTACAGCGAGAGCTCCATTTTGAAAACGGCCCGTCCTCCATCCTTGAAGCTGTTCGCCCCTGTCGTTGTCGGCTGAGGAGGGGGAGGAGGAGGAGGAGGAGGAGGAGGAGGAGGAGGAGGAGGAGGAGCAGGGAGGTGGAGGGAGGAGGGAGGAAAGAGGATGAGGAGGAGCAGAGGGGAGAGGAAGGGAATGCGAGGAACAGGGGGAGGAGGAGAAGCAGAAGGCTCTCCTCCTTCCCCAAACCTTCGTCTCCCCCTGTTCTCGTCCAACTCCCTCTTCCCCCTCGCCTTCCTTCCCCTCTTAGTTCCCTCTCCTCTTGCTGTTGCTGCTGCTACTTCACCTCTTCCTCCACAAATCCCAATTGTTCCCTCCATCCTCCTCCTTACAGATACCTCCTCCATGTCGCACCCCCACACGTGTCCGCTGGCCGGGCCGGGTTTTTTGCTGCAGACTCCCTCACTACTTAAGAACCTCCAGCTTGAGGCTTGCATCAAGAGGATCGGGGGCGGGCGGTTTTCAGCATGGGGCTCTCGCCATAGCGCCGTGCGAATTCGTACTCAAAGCTTCGACGACGACGGCGACGACGACGACTGGGACTGGGACCAGGACTGGGACTGACACAAGGGCGAAGATCAGGACGGACGACGACAACGACCACGACGACGACGACGACGCCGACCGACCGACCGACAGAAAGCGACGAGCGACGGCAGCAGCAGCGCGGGCGAAGACGCGGCCGTTGGCCCGAGCCTCCCGCTGCGGGCACCGCCGCCGGCGCCGCCGCGGGCGCGGCCTGGGCACCACTGGTGCCGGCGTCGTCGTCGTCATCTGAGTCGTCGTCGTCGTCGGTCGTCGTCGTTTGTCTTCGGTCGTCGTCGGTCGTCGTCGTCGTCGTCGTGGTCGTCGTCGTCGCCGTCGTCGGTCGGTCGGTCGGTGTCGTCGTCGTCGTCGTAAGTCGTTGTCGGTAATCGCCGTCGTCGTCGTCGTCGTCGTCGTCCGCCGCAATCGTCGTCGGTCGTCGTCGTCGTCAGTCGTCCGTCAACGTCGTCGGCGTCATCGACAGCGGTCGTCTGCGTCGTCGTCGGTCGTCACCATCGTCGTCCTCGTCGTCCGTCGTCGGCAACGTCGTGTTTGTCGTCGTTCAACGTCGTCGGTCGTCGTCGTCGTCGTCCGTCGTCGTCGTCGTCGTCGTCGTCGGCCGTGGTCGTCGTCCACCGCCGTCGTCGACGACGTCGTTGTCGTAGTCGGTCATCATCGCCGTCGTCGTCGGCGCCGTCGCTCGTCATGGTCGTCGTCAGTCGTCAGTCGTCGTCGTCGCCGTCGTCGGTCGTCGATCGTCGTTATCATCATCGTCTTCGGTCAATATCATGGTCGTCGTCGAAGATCGTCGTTATCATCGTCGTCGTCGGTCGTCGTCGTGGGTCATCGTCGTCGCAGTCATCGGTCGTCGTCCGCGTCCTCGGTCGTCGTCGTCGTCGTCATCCGTCGTCAGTCGGTCGGTCGTCGATCGTCGGTCGTCAACGGTCGTCGTCGTCGTCGTCGTTGTCGTCGGTCGTCGTCGTCGTCGGTCGTCGGCGTCGTCCGTCACCGGTCGTCGGTCGTCGTCGTCGTCGTCGGCCGTCGTCATCGTCGTCATCGTCAGCGTCGTCGTCAGTCGTCGTCGTCGTCACTCGTCGTCATCCGTCGTCGTCGTCGGTCGTCGGTTGTCGTTGTCGTCATCGGTCGTCGTCGTTGTCATCGTCGGTCGCCGTCGTTGTCGTCGTCGGTCGTCGTCGTCGTCGGTCGTCGACGTCGTCGTCGGTCGTCGTCGTCGCCGTCGTCGTCGTCGGTCGTCGTCGGTCGTCGTCCTCGTCGGCCGCCGTCGTCGTCGTCGTCGTCGATCGTCGTCGTCGTCGTCGGTCGTCGGTCGTCGGTTGTTGGTCGTCGGTCGTTCGTCGTCGTCGGGCGTCAGTCGTCGCCGTCGTCGTCGGTCGTCGCCAGTCGTCGGTCGTCGAACGTCGTCGTGTTCGTCGTCGACCATCGTCATCGTCGTCGTCGTCGAAGTCGTCGTCGGCGTCGTCGTCGTCGTCCGTCGTCGTCGTCGTCGTCTTCGTCGGTCGTCATCGCCGGTCGACGTCTTCGTCGTCGTCGTCGATCGTTGTCGTCGGTCGTCTCCATTGTCGTCGGTCGCCGGTCGTCGACCGTCGGTCGTCGTCGTTGTCCGTCGTCCGTCGTCGTCGTCGTCGTCGTCGGTCGTCGTCGTCGGTCGTCGTCGTCGTCGCCGGTCGTCGTCGGACGTCGTCGTCGACGTCGTGGTAGTCGTCGTCGGTCATCGTCGTCGGTCGTCGGTTGTCGTCGTCGTCGGTCGTCCGTCGTCGTCGTCGTCCTCGGTCGGTCGATCGGTCGTCGTCGGTCGTTGGTTGCTCGTCTTCGTCGGTCGATCGATCGTCGTTATCGTCTCGTCGTCACTTGTCGTCGGTCGTCGGTCGTCGGTCGTCTGTCGTCGTCGTCGGTCATCGTCGTGGTTGTCGGTCGTCGTCGGCGTCGTCATCGTCGTCGTCGTCAGTCGTCGTCGGTCGTCGTCGTCGTCGTCAGCGTCGTCATCGTCGTCGTCATCCGTCGTCGCCGTCGTCATCGTCGTTGTCGTATTCGTTCGTAGGCGTTCGTCGTCGTCGTCGTCCTTCGACGTCGTCATCGTCGTCGTCCTTCGACGTCGTCATCGTCGTCGTCGTCGGTCGTCGGTTGTCGGTCGTCGGGCGTCGGCTCACATAGCGTCCCCCCGCCAGTTTCGGCACGCACCTCACACGGGTCGTGCCCCCCAGGGGCTCCACTTACGGCGCCAGGGACAAAGTTCGAACGGCGTCCCTCCGCCCATCTCGGTTCACCTTTCACACGGATCGTGCCCTACAGGGAGTTAATTCCACGTGAGGCCCCGGTGGGAGGGCTCGCATAGCGCATCCCCGCGTATTTCGCCTCATTCCTCACACGGATCGTGCCCCACAGCGAGCTCCACCAGCAGTCCCAGAGACAAGGCTCGCATCCCGCCGCCCCGCCTATGTCGGCACAGCCCTGACGTGGCTCGTGCCCCACAGGAAATTCCACGTACGGCCTCAGAAAGAGGTCCCGCAGGCGTCCCCACGCCCATGTCGGGACACCCCTCACACGGATCGCGCCCCACAGAGACCTCCACCGACGGCCCCAAAAGGATGGTTCGCACGGCGTCTGCCCCAAATTAAGGCACACTACTGACGTGGATCGTGCCCCGCTAAGAGCTCCAACTGTGGCACCAGAGGGAAACTTTGCATGGTTTCGCCACGCCCACTTCGGCGTCCGCCTCACGCTGATCGCGTTCCACGGGACGTTCCACCTGCGCGCCCGCGTGTGGGCCACTCTTCACGCGCGCGCACTTCGCGCACGCTTAGATCCTAGCGCAGGCCAGGGCGTGGTGACAACACAGTGGAATAATGATTCGCGCTTCGCGGGGCTGACGCCAAATTGCGTGACCCGTGCGTGATTGTCGGATCAGCTCGCATTTCATTCAAGGCATCATTGAATATGTATTGCTCCCTTTCTCTCTCTCTCTCTCTCTCTCTCTCTTTCTCTCTGTCTTTCTCTCTCTCTCTCTCTCTGTTTCTTTCTCTCTCTCTCTCTCTCTTTTTCTTGTTCTCTCTCTCTCTCTCTCTCTCACACTATATCAGTATATCTCTCTCTCTCTTGCACTATTGTTTTTCTTTCTCTCTCTCTCTCTCTCTCTCTCTCTCTCTCTCTCTCTCTCTCTCTCTCTCTCTCTCTTTCTCTCCCTTTATTTCCCTCTCTCTCTCTCTCTCTCTTTATCCCTCCCTTTTTTGTTTATATATATATCTACACACGTACGCACATATACATACATACATGCATATTTACATGCATGCATACATACATGCATACATACATACATACATGCATGCATGCATGCACGCATGAGTAAATACAGACAGACAGACAGGCAGGCAGGCTGGCAGGCAGGCTGGCAGGCAAACAGACAGACACACACACACACACAGACACACAAACAGACGGACAGACTCTCTCTCTCGGGCTCCCACGTCGCTGGGGCGCCCCCCAGCCACGCCTCGAGGGCGCGCCCCAGCCGCACCTGGGGGCCGAGGGCCATGACGCGGAACACCGCGAGTCTCGCGTGGTGAAACGGCCCAACTGTATCTGGGGCCCCGGTCGGATTGCACCGGTGCGATCGCGAGGGCTTCAGAAAACTGCACGCGCCCGATCGCGAGTCATAGACCACGAGCCAGGCACGCCAGGGGAGCGAGAGAGAGGGAGAGGGAGAAGAAGAAGACAGAAGAAGAAAAATAATAAGAGCAACGCCTAACGAAGGCTGCAATCCTCCGGCTGCCACACAGGGTTTCGCGGATCACCCCGAACCTCCTCGGCCCCAGAACCCCCGTGCTTTTCGAAGACTCTCCACGGGTTCAGCGCGAACCCTCCTGGCCAAGCGGCGCAGGGGATGAGGGGGAGGAGGAGGCGGAGGGAAGGAGCAGGAACCCCCCCTTACTTCAAGCCGGCTGCTTTGCGGAGCTGCCGGGCCGTGAAGCCCTGCAGCCCCGCACTCAGGACCTCGCAGGCCCGCGCCAGCTCGCGCTGCTCAAGGTCGCTAGGCGGCTGGCGAACCTGCCCCAGCAGCCCGAGCCGCGCCTCGGCCCCGATCCTGCCGCCGGTCTCCAGGACGAACGGCGTCAGCTGCGCGCCAGGGCAGCGCGCGCGTTTCTCGCGCTCGCCCCGGCGCCCCGCTTCCCCGTCGCGCCGAGCGGTCACCCTCAGCTCGGTGGCCGTTCCCGCCGCGGGGTGGCGGACGGTGACGCCCAGCCACCTGCGGCATCTGCCGCCCTGGCACTCAATGTCCAGGATCGCGCGATCGAGGCGCCATCCGCGGAAGCGGCCCCACGATGGCGCTCTCTGCTCGAAAAGCGGCCTCTCGCCCCGCCGGCGAGCGAGCAGCGCCCCCAGCCGCCGCGCGCGGTGGCCACGGCGAGCCCCGACCCCGCCTCCTTGCTGGCAGGTGGGCGCGCGGTAGCCCCCGCGGTGGAGTGCCCCTCCGCAGCTAGCTCCGCTCGCCGCGCGCAAGCAGCAGGCCGGCTCCGCCGCGGCTGCCCCTGCCAGCTGAGCTCCGCTCTGGGAAGCTGCAGCTGCTGCCGCGTCGCCGTCTCCCTGCGCTTCCTCCGGGGCGCAGAGGTCGTCGTCCGGGCACGCCAAGAAGCTGGCGTTTCCGGGCCCCGCGGCGCCTCGCAGCGCGGCCTGCCGCGGAAGGGGCAAGCGCCCCAGCAGGGCTGCGCGCTGTCTTTCTTGGAGGGCCAAAGAAGGGGTCTGCAACAGGGGGTATTCAATGGGGGCTGGATGGCCCATGCGTGCTCGATGTATGGATCGCGTATGCTATCGGGTACGATTGGCATCCCATGTAGGCGGTCATGGAGGGCCAGTGGCTCGCGCCCGCGCGCTGCCCGCGCGGGCAGACGCGCCGCCCAACCAGCATCGTTCATGCGCGCGGGCGTTCTTGCATATCGCGCGCGGGTGGCGAGGCGGAGTGCAAGTGTGTCTCCACTGTGCAACTGATGGCCGCGTGCGTTCCCAAGCGATGACTTGTCGGCCCCCGAGACAGATTCGAAATGGCCCCAGCGACTCTCCCAAGATAGGAATTGTCGTCTCCCTTTTTTCCGAACCCTCCTATGGTTGGGTACTCGTTTTGAAAGGAGCAGCGTGGTCACCCCGGCCTCCCTCTTCTCCTCCCCCCTCCTCCCCTCCTCCTCTCCTGTCTCCTGTGTTCCCCTCTCCTCTTCTCTCATGCCCTGGGGGCTGCGACCTGCGCAACTGTCGCCACCTTCGCGGGCTCCTGGGAGGTCCAGCGGAGGTGGGCCCCACGCGGACCACCTCGGGACCTCGCGGTGCCCTGGGGGCTGCGATCTGCGCAACTGTCGCCACTTTCGCGTGCTCCTGGGAGGCCCAGCGGAGTCTGGTCCCACGCGGACCACCTCGGGACCTCGCGGTGCCCGTCGGGCTGCGATCTGCGCAACTGTCGCCACTTTCGCGGGCTCCCGGGAGGCCCAGCGAAGGTGGGTCCCACGCGGACCACCTCGGGACCTCGCGGTGCCCTGGGGGCTGCGACCTGCACAACTGTCGCCACTTTCGTGGGTTCCTGGGAGGCCCAGCGGAGGTGGGTCCCACGCGGACCACCTCGGGACCTCGCGGTGCCCTGGGGATTGCGATCTGCGCAACTGTCGCCACTTTCGCGGGCTCCTGGGAGGCCCAGCGGAGGTGGATCCCACGCGGACCACCTCGGGACCTCGCGGTGCCCTGGGGGCTGCGATCTGCGCCAGCGGAGGTACGAGCGGAAGTACGTCCCACGCGGACCACCTCGGGACCTCGCGGTGCCCGTCGGGCTGCGATCTGCGCAAGTGTTGCCACTTTCGCGGGCTCCTGGGAGGCCCAGCGGAGGTGGGTCCCACGCGGACCACCTCGGGACCTCGCGGTGCCCGTCGGGCTGCGATCTGCGCAACTGTCGCTAGCTCCGTGGGTTCTGGGAGGCCCAGCGGAGGTGGGTCCCACGCTGACCACCTCGGGACCTCGCGGCGCCCTGGGGATTGCGATCTGCGCAACTGTCGCCACTTTCGCGAGCTCCTGGGAGGCCCAGCGGAGGTGGGTCCCACGCGGACCACCACGAGACCTCGCGGTGCCCTGGGGGCTGCGATATGCGCAACTGTCGCCACTTTCGCGGGCTCCTGGGAGGCCCAGCGGAGGTGGGTCCCACGCGGACCACCTCGATGCCTCGCGGTGCCTTGGGGCCTGCGATCTGCGCAACTATCGCCACTTTCGTGGGCTCCTGGGAGGCCCAGCGGAGGTGGGTCCCACGCGGATCACCACGAGACCTCGCAGTGCCCTGGGGGCTGCGATCTGCGCAACTGTCGCCACGTTCGCGGGCTCCTGGGAGGCCCAGCAGAGGTGGGTCCCACGCGGACCACCTCGGTACCTCGCGGTGCCCTGGGGGCTGCGATCTGCGCAACTGTCGCCACTTTCGCGGGCTCCTGGGAGGCCCAGCGGAGGTGGATCCCACGCGGATCACCTCGGGACCTCGCGGTGCCCTGGGGGCTGCGATCTGCGCAACTGTCGCCACTTTCGCGGGCTCCTGGGAGGCCCAGCGGAGGTGGGTCCCACGCGGACCACCTCGGGACCTCGCGGTGCCCGTCGGGCTGCGATCTGCGCAACTGTCGCCACTGTCGTGGGTTCCTGGGAGGCCCAGCGGAGGCACGCCCCACGCGGACCGTCTCGGGACCTCGCGGTGCCCTGGGGGCTCCGACCTGCACAACTGTCGCCACTTTCGCGGGCTCCTGGGAGGCCCAGCGGAAGTGGGCCCCACGCGGACCACCTCGGGACCTCGCCGCTCCCTGGGGGCTGCGATCTGCGCAACTGTCGCCACTTTCGCGGGCTCCTGGGGGGCCCAGCGGAGGTGGGTCCCACACGGACCACCTCTGAACCTCGCGGTGCCCTGGGGACTGCGATCTGCGCAACTGTCGCCAGTTCCGTTGGTTCTGGGAGGCCCAGCGGAGGTGGGTCCCACGCGGACCACCTCGGGAACTCGGGAACTCGCGGTGCCCGTCGGGCTGCGACCTGCGCAACTGTCGCCACTTTCGCGGGCTCCTGGGAGGCCCAGCGGAGGTGGGTCCCACGCGGACCACCACGAGACCTCGCGGTGCCCTGGGGGCTGCGATCTGCGCAACTGTCGCCACTTTCGCGGGCTCCCAGCTGAGGTGCGTCCCACGCGGACAACCTCGATGCCTCGCGGTGCCTTGGGGCCTGCGATCTGCGCAACTGTCGCCACTTTCGCGGGCTCCTGGGAGGCCCAGCAGAGGTGGGTCCCACGCGAATCACAACGAGACCTCGCGGTGCCCTGGGGGCTGCGATCTGCGCAATTGCCGCCACTTTCGTAGACTCCTGGGAGGCCCAGCAGAGTCTGGTCCCACGCTGACCACCTCGGGACCTCGCGGTGCCCTGGGGGCTGCGATCTGCGCAACTGTCGCCACCTTCGTGGGCTCCTGGGAGGCCCAGCGGAGGTGGGTCCCACGCGGATCACCTCGGGACCTCGCGGCGCCCTGGGGGCTGCGATCTGCGCAACTATCGCCACTTTCGCTGGCTCCTGGGAGGCCCAGCGGAGGCGCGCCCCACGCGGATCACTTCGGGACCCCGCCGCCCCCTAGGGGGCTTGTTATCTGCGCAACTGTTGCCACTGTCGCGGGCTCCTGGGAGGCCCAGCCGAGGCGGGTCCCACGCGGATCACCTCGGGACCTCGCCGCTCCTTGGGGGGCTTGCGACCTGTGCAACTGTTGCCATTGTCGCGGGCTCCTGGGAGGCCCAGCGGAGGTGGGTCCTGCGCGGATCACTTCGGGACCTCGCCGCCCCCACGGGGGCTTGCGATCTGCGCAATTGTCACCACTTTCGCGGGCTCCTGGGAAGCCCAGCGCAGGTGGGCCCCACGCGGACCATTTCGGGATCTCGCGATGCCCTGGGGGGCTTGCGATCTGCGCAACTGTCGCCACTTTCGCGGGCTCGTGGGAGGCCCAGCGGAGGTGGGTCCCACACGGACCACCTCTGAACCTCGCGGTGCCCTGGGGAGCTTGCTATGTGCGCAACGGTCGCCGCCTGCTCCTGGGAGGCCCAGCGGAGGCGGGCCCCACGCGGATCACCTCGGGACCTCGCCGCCCCCTGGGGGGCTTGCGACCTGCGCAACTGTCGCCACTTTCGTGGGCTTCTGGGAGGCCCGGCGAGAATACGTCCCACGTGGATCACTCGGAGGTGGGTCATGCGCGTTTCCTTCAACACCCCTGTGTTTCCATTTTGTATAGTTGCCGTTCCTCTTCTTGCTGCGCTCTTCTGAAACCACTGCTGGGTGCTCTTATTGCGCACTGCGGGTCCTTCAGAATCCCAGTCAGCATTGAACGGTCCCGAGTAGAATCGCCACATGCATAGAAGGGGCTGGGCAAGTTACAAGGTAATTTCCAAAAAGTGGATTTACATGTTCATTGTTTCCCGAGGTGTAAATTCACATTCTGGCCCTTTCATGAATATTCCAAAGAAATTTACAAAATGCGACGTCACATTTTCCTCTACTCCAAAATGCGACTTCACATGTTCCGTTTTTCCCAAAATGCGACTTCACCCGTTACTTTTCCCCGCAGCGTGAATTCACATGTTGCCCTGGCCCGCAACACCCCAAAAACTGAGGCGCAGCGTTCCGCGCGTCAGATTGGCCGGGCACATTTTGAAACTCACCTCTTGCGCCCTCAGCGCGCGTAGCCTTCGCCGCCCCCCCCGGACCCCCGCCCCCTGCCTCTTTCGCCCTCGCGTCTCGCGCGCGGGCGCAGGCGGGGAGCTTCGACTGGTTCCCCCGCCGAACACAGCAATTGAAGACGCATCGCCCACGCATGGCCCATAGAGACACCACTGCCGGGACCCCGCGCCCGACCCCCAGTCACCCTCCAACTTTTGCACCTTTTCCGCTGCGAGGCCTCGCCGCAAGGGCGCGCTGAGCGTCGCTGCCAAGTCCCCTTCCAGCCGCCAGGTCCAGCCCTTGGGCTCGAAGCCCCTGGCGGGCGCTCTCCAGCTGCCCCGCGGCGCGAGGTAGCTTCTCCAGGCGGTAATCTGCCGGCGCGGCAGCCGAGGCCCTGGGCCGCCTCTGCGACGGCGGCCGCCCAGCCAGGAAAGCCGCGCGTCTCCGCGCGGAGGCGAGCAGGGCCCCGACGCGCCAGCAGCGCCAGCGCTGTCTCCCCCAAGTCGCGCCGCAGCAGCGCCTGCCAGATGGCCGCCAGCTGCTGATCGCAGCGCGCCGCGGCTGCGTCTGCTGCATGCCCCACCCTCAGGGGGCACTGGCTCGCTGGCCCCGCGCGGGCCCGCAGCAGCGCGCCGGCCGTTCGCTTGCTAAGACCGGCTCCGTTTAGTTTCAGCAGCTCGTCTGCGAGGTCCTTCAGCCGGCGCCCCGCCCCCCCCAGGCTATCTGCCGGCCCCCCCAGGCAAGCCGGCGCGCTAGCGTCCGCGTCCCCAGACGGGCGCAGGCGCTCCCCGAGCACAGGCAGGCTCGGCGCCCAGCATCTCTGCAGGTTCCCCGTCAGAACCCCCACCCCGCGGGGGGGCAAGCTGATGTCTTGCGCCGGTTAAGCCGCGGGCCCAGAGGGCCGACAACTCGCTCTAGGGGCTGCAGCGCGAGTTCGGCCAGTTGCGCGCTGACGACCAGGTAGCAGTCGTCGAGGTAGCAGCACAGCTTCACCTCTGGGCCCGAGCGCAAGAGCTCGAGCATGAACCCGCCCAGCGCCTCCCTCTGCGCCGCTGCAAAACCTGCGGGCGAGAGCGGGCCCCCCGGTCGAAACCCCGCGCGCCGTCGATAAAGCGGGACTTCCCCGAAGAGTCTCTCCAAAAGTGCCGCGCCGAGCCTCCGCGCCATGCCCGGAGCGAAAGGCGGAAGTCTAGCTTGAGGAAGACCGGTGCCCGCCTGGCCTCGGCTTCGCCCTCTAGCTTCCGCGGCAGCAACCCTGCTCCGCAAGCCCGCCAGACGCCGCACCGCCTCTCCCCGGCGGCCCGTCGCAGCTGCTCCTCCTTTACACGCGCGAGCGCGCGGAGGCCAGGACGCCGACCAGAGGCGCTGGCTAGAAGCGGCCTCACCCCGTCGTCGCATTCGCGGCGCGCTGTGACTTCGCAAGTGCGCGGAACCTGCGCGACGTCGCCCGGCAGCAACCTGTGGGCGACCCTAGCGATGGCTTCTGACAGCCACCCCAGAGTCCCCCGCAAGAGCCAGCGGCCACCAGGTGCTCAAGCCGGCAGCCCAGAAGCCCCGCCGCTGTCAGTTTCGGCGGCCGCCGGAGCAGTTTCTCTGTTTCCGCCTTTACTTATTCGAACAACTCCGGGCTCGGAGCTGTCCTGGGCGCCGTCTGCTGCACTGCAGAGGCGGGGGAAAACGCGTCCGCATCTTTCCCGACTTTCAGAGGTTCTTAGCGCGACCTCGGCGCTCGTGACTGCTCGCAACGCTCCCCCTCCTCCCCGGCTGCAGCGAGGGCGTGGACTCTGGCGGCCATTTCTTAGTCCGTCAGTTTGGCCGCCGCCGCGGGCAATTTCTTCCCATGCCGGACGGACGTCCAAAGCGCCGTCCACTGACCGCCCCAGAACCAGGCCAGGCGCTCCTCGAGACTTTCTGCGCTCGTCGCCCCCGAGAAGGAGGAGCTCCAACGCCTGGAAAGCCTTCCACTCCTCGCTCGCGCCCCCGTTGCACCGGGCATCTTTCAAGACTTCCAACGTTTTCCTCCTGGAATTCGGGGACGACGGCCCCGCGGAATCGGTCTGGAATTTGCACATACGTGGCGGCCCCCACGCGCAGGATCTCGTCCCGGGAGAGCTCGGTCCAAAAAGGCTTTTTCTGGTAAGCATGCCTCCTCCCAGCGCGGGCGCGACGGCGCAGCCGCCTGCTTTTCCTCCCCCCCCCTTTGCGGGGTCTTGCTGGGCGAAGATCTGGCTGCGCAGCCCGGGTTGTCTGCGCCATTGCTGCCTCAGCATGTTCGTGTGCGCTGTTCCCGCACGGCCGGAACGGAGCTGTTTGTGGCAGGCGGGTTTGGAGACAAGCTGCGCCAAACGACCTTGAGCACGTCCAGGCGCCCCACGTTCAAATCCTGGGTTCGTCCTTCTGGAATGTCACCCCGCACGTTTTGCAAGACGCTGGCCTGGTTGAGCGAGCTTGGACGTCAACATCGCAAACTGGCGCTCTATATTGCGTGGCGTCCACCTCCATGGCATTAACATTATCGTTATCCTCGTCGTTCCTCCCTTCACGAGCCTCCGCCATCGGCTGTTGTCGTTGCCGACCTCTCGCGGCTGCTGCGCCTGTTGCGGCGGGTCCCACCCCTGCTTCCATGATTGCTGAAAGAAACGAGAATGCGTGTACCAAGGAATGGCGCGACAAATGTAGGAATAGAGGTTTCCCGAGCCGCACCCAGCAGTGGTAGCGAGGGCTTGGGCTGGGCGCGCGCTCGCGCTTGAGCCAACAGACAAGCAGACGACAGACTGACAGACAGACAGACAGACAGACAGACAGACAGACAGACAGACAGACAGACAGACAGACACAGACAGACAGACAGACAGACACACTGACAGACAGACAGACATTTATGTATATAGTATGCCCACATATGCTGCTTTGCGAATCCTACAGTCTCTGGCGATTATCCTCGCTTCTCGTTCCTCCGAGGCGCGGCGAGGAGCTCTGCGGCGACAGGTCGGGTGTCGGCGGCCGTGCCCCCGACGACTCCGGCAGGAGCTCTGGCGCGTCCTTCGAAGCCGCTGCGGGGACACGAGGACGAGCACTGGTGGAACAAGAAACGGCATTTGGAAGCTTGGAAATTGACACCAACACCAACTCAGGGAGTTGCCTCCGCCGGGGGAAGATGATCCTAGATTTCGGTGTTGGTGGTAATCTTTCGGCCGCCTAGGAAGCCATAGTATGACCACCATGACCGAGATTGGCATACACTTCCCTCGGTGGAAGCACAACGCCGATATTGGTGCTGGTGTCAACCTCTAGGCCTCCGAGACATGACCACACGCGAAGATCTCTTGGACCGGCGCCGGGTCCCCCCTCCCCTGCGCGTTCTGCGCGCCAGGGGCGGAACCCCACAGGCATCGCCAGGGAGGCCAAACGGCAACCCAAGAAATCCGCGCCCAGGCCGTCGATTGCTCCCCCGCTTCGTCCTCGAGGGCGGAGAACTCCGGCCGCAGGCCCTGTGCCGCGGCCGCTCGGTCGAGGGCGCCCTCGCCACCAAGGCCTCGTGGGCCCTGCGTTGCCGAAGACAGAACTGGTCAGTTTGGATCCGGGGAGGTTCGAACCGGGGGCTCGTTTGCAGAGGACTGGGGGGAGCACGCCCACCCTTTTTGCATCGGCGGCTAGGCAAGGGACGTCTGCGCTGGCGATGGGATGCCTAAACGGGGACGCCGTTAGAGCGAATTGTGCCACCGTGCAAGAGGAGGAGCGGGGGGAGGGCGCGGCCGAAAGAGGGGCGGACGGAGCGAGCGGCTCAGGGGGGACGGATCGCTCCCCGAGCGAGGGAACACGTCGACACAGGACGGAACAATTCGAATTGCCTTTTCGGGAGTTCCGGCCCCTGGAAAACCGTCGCAGGCCGACGGGAAAACAACTCAGGACAAGACCGTCGCGGGCCGCCGGGGCGGTCGAAAAACGACTCAGGACAAAAACGGCCGTGGGAGCCAGTAGCCGAGGAAAAACTCCCGAAGATCGATCCTCGAGGCTGAAGACGACGGCGACGACGACGACGACGACGACGGCGACGACGACGACGACGACGACGACGGCGACGGCGACGGCAACGACGACGACGACGACGACGACGACGACGACGACGACGACGACGACGACGACGACGACGACGACTACGACGACGTCCACGACAAAGATGACGACGACGACGACGACGACGACGACGACGACGACGACGCGCAGGCCCGCGAGCATCGGCGACCAGCCCCCCTGGGCCCCCGAAGGGAAGCTGTCTTGACGGGCCCGAGCATCGGGGAGGATGAAGAGCAGGAAGTCGAGGAGGAGGGAGGGAGGGAGGGAGGGAGGGAGGAGGAGGAAGAGAAGGACGAGGGGGATGTCGAGGAAGAGGTTTTAAGAGGAGGCGAGGGAGGAGGAAGAGGAGGAGAAAGGGAGGAGGAGAAAGAGGAGGAGGATGAGGAAGGTGAGAAGGAAGAGGAAGAGGAGGAGGAAGAGGAGGAGGGGGAGAAGGGCGAGGAGAGAGAGGATCAAGTAGGAGAAGGAGGGCGAGGAGGGTGAGGAGAGAAAGGAAGATAGTGCCTCACGATGTTTTGGAGGAAGGCGAGCCTTGCGCCTCGAGGATCGAGGTCCGAAGGTGTGCTGTCTTCGGGGGCGCTCGTCGTCGCCGCGGCTGGACGCATCTCGAAGTCAAGTGCTTTTTTGTTCCGAGGAGGTGCAGAACGAGAACGAGGGAAGTCAGGAGGCAAGAGCATCAGTAGCAATTGGTGCAGCAGTTGGGCCACCTTGAAGCAGTATTCTCGGCGTCTCGGGAATCTCTTTGGGCCGTTTTGAGCTCACGACACCGTCCGCACTTAGGATGCTTGGTGTTTGAAACTCATTACGTGTTGAATCATAAGAACTGGAAGAAAGTCTATGCTTGTAGCGTCTCCGGGCCGTCTTTGGTGTCCTCCTGGGGCCTTTTGGGGCCACTTCACGCCCTCGTCCTGGGACCCTTTTGGGGCATCTTGGAGGGCTTTGGCTGTCTTGGGGCCTTGCTGGGGCCCTCTTAGAGGGCTCTTGGGAACCTCTTGGAGCTCTCTTGGGACCATTTGGGACCTGGGCCTTCTCGGGGCCGTCTTGGAGCGCCCTGGGGATGTCTTAGGACTCTCTTCGGCCGTCCTGGGGCCCTCTGTTGGAGCCGCTTGGGCCGTCTTGGGCCGATTTCTGGGGCCCCGTGAGCTGTCTTGGCCCGTCGGAAGCATGAAAAGGCCATAACACGGAAAATCTTCGAAAGCCTTTGGTCAACATGATTTTTCGCCTCCTGAGGGCCTCGTGGGACTCCTTTTGAAGGCCTCTTGGCCGTCTTGAGGCCATCCCGGGCTGTCTTGAAGACATGCTGGAGCATCTTGGAGCGCTCTTGGGCAGCCTTTCGCTCCCTTGGAGCGCTTGCGGGCCCTCTCGTCGCCCCCTTCCCCTCCTCTGCACGTTTTGGCGCTCGCCGACGGGTCAAAAATGGCCGGGTGCAAAAACAGTGCTACCCAGGGCCCCAGGGGCCCGATCTACACACATGTATATATATATATATATATAGCGAGAGAGAGAGAGAGAGAGAGAAACAGATAAATAGATGCGTGCGTGTGTGTGTGTGCGTTTCCTTGCGGCAAGGCATCCACATGTATCATGTCGTGTTCCATCCCTTTCTCCCTTCATCAAACCCAGCCCCATGACGACTTGGCCCGCCTCTGAAATCTATCAAAGCAGAAGAAGCAGAAGAAGAATAATATGAATATGACAGTGGGAGCAGCAACAAGCACGCCGACATCAACTATATAAAATATGCGGAAGAAGCGAGGGGAAATCAGACAAGGACGAAATGGATCGACACGTTTCTTTGTGAAGGCGAAGGAGGCCACGCGACTTCCGCAGCGCCGCGCGCCACGCTATCCCGTGTCTGACCGTGCAGAGCTCGGGCGGGAACCCGATTCGAGTGAGCTGGAGCGAGGGCGCTTAACGGTGCGACCACAGCTGAAGCCGAAGCCAAGGCTGAAGTGCACAGGCCCACCCTGCAGGTTTGGTTGGCAGCACATCGTTGAGCGGTTGTAGCCACCCCTGAGCTCAGGCACCCCAAAGCGTCAAAGCCTGGCGGCGTTAAAGCCAAACTGCGCGAATTTCGACATCTGCACCAGATATCGGACTCAAGCAGGATTGGCCAAGCCTGCCTGCGGCGTGGCTGGCTAAGCGCTCTCGAGCAGACATGGTAAGAGACGGGCGCTGCAGATGTTGAGAATTGGCAGAAGGTATGACCGCCTGGCTGGGACCTGGTCGATACGCGGCGTGAACAAAGGCATCAAGGCACACTTGCGGAATGAACAAGACCCGAACAAACGCATAACTAACATACTCGTATGAGTCAACCAGAAGCGAGTTCGCTAAAACACCGAATGGTCAAATCATCGTATGAATATGATGGCACGTATACATGATGAAATCAACTATACGCGCACCGCATGTTCAAAAGCGCACGTCTTTATAGCCGGAGAATACCGGAAATAAACTCAAAAATATCATTGCCAAACAAGCGCGCACACACTTGTCCCGCTCACTTTTGCAAGCCCCGCACTCTAACTCGTTGCGCATCGCAATTGCATCTCTGTCTTCGACACAACGCGCTTTCCCGCGCGCCGGTGCCCCGTTCACCCACGACCCCGGAACATCCGTCGGTCTGCCGTGCAAAAAATTGCGCGTGCGTTCAGACAACTTTCCTCGGCGAAACTCGTCCTGCACTCCAAGAAACACGCGCTTGCACTCCGTCAACTCCGTCATTCCCTGCGCTGCACCATCGCCACCCGCTCCCCAATAGATATACTGTCCGTGGTCCTCTGCGGCACCCGGCGCGTATTTCCTCGCTTTTTTCAAATACGACGTGGGAAGCGCATTAATGGCTGTCCCAGATGGCGGCCCCAATTGATAGAAATCCCCGCAGAACAGCACATTCACGCCCCGGAAGGGCCTGGTGACGCCGTCTTCACCTACCTTCGTGTCGCTTGCAGCTGACATGCACGACCGCAAGTGTGAGTCTAGCTCTGCAATGAAGTTCGCGCTGACCATGCTCACCTCGTCCACAATCAGCCACTTCCACTGTGACATGCGCTGCGCTGCTTGCTCTTTCTTCGTTTTCTTCTTTGTCTCTGCGTTGGCATCGCCCGCCGCGTCCTTCTCTTTCGTTTTGTTCACACCGAGCCCAAATGCACTGTGAATCGTATTCCCGTCGAGAGCTGACGCGTTTGTAGCCTGCAACGCTGCCGCCTGGAAATCTATGCCGCGCGCCCACCCCAGCTCTTTTTCGAACATCTCCTCCCGGATCTTGTCCATGACGAAGCTCTTCCCAGCCCCCGGGCCACCGAGCAACATCCACACGAAGGGCTGCATATCATAACCGCTCTGGCCTGTTTTCTTGCCGCTCGCGGACCCCCCGAATTCTTGCGCCAACACGCGATCTGCCACCTTCTCAACGACGCTACGCTGTCCCGCGTTCAACCCGTTCTCCGCAAGCCCTTCCCTCCATCTCCGCACACTTGACGCTGTTGCTTTCTTGGCCGCCACCACCCCTGGGGCACCTTCCTCCCCGCCCGCGCCGCTGCCTTCTGCGGCCCTCGACGCCGCGGCCACCGCTTGCGCTTTCTGCACCTCCGCGTCATCCCACCTCAACACACCGCCCCCTCCGCGTTTCTTGCGCTTTCCGTTCATCCGACCAGTGCTCACGCCCCGCACGGCGTCGCCCCTGGCCATGGCCTCCCGGCTCCTCTCCTTTTCGCACTCCGCATCTACATTTGTCCGCCTGTCCTCTTTCTCCATGGACGTACCTCCCGCATGCGTCTTCCGCCTTGTCGCCGCGTCGACAATTCTCGGATCCATTTCTCCATCGCTGTGCAGCTCGTCCTCGTGTTTGACCAGGTCTTCGTCCGTGACTGGTCGCAGATCCACCGCGCCCATGTAGTTCTGCACGTACCTCTTTGTTTCTTAACATGGCATGCCTTTCTTTAACCACTCCAACGACGCCTCCGCCCACGACCCCTGCGCTCCGCGGGAGCCCCGCAGGCGCGGCACTCCACATTCGACGTCGTCACGCAGCGTGAACGCCCGAAAATATACCATCAACAAAAGCCCGTTCCTATCCTCCTGCCCCGCTCCGTGCTTCGGCTGCGGCGCTCCATGAAAACTGGGGTTCCTCGGGCGCCCGTTCCGCACCAGCACCCACGTGTGCCTCAGAGTTTCCAACTCCGGAACATCCGGGAATGGTGCCCACGAAGAACTCCCCCATCCCTCCATGATCACATAATCCACTCCGGCTTTCAATTGGGGTCCAGCCTGCGCACCGCCTTCGTCAGTATCCGCTCTCTGCTGGTCTGCTTCGCGGGCCTCAGCGTCAGCTCCGCCTGGTACTCATTGCTGGCCGCGGCTGCCAGCTCTGCTCCGCTGCGGGGAAACGCTGCCAACTCGATGCGCCAATATCGTAAGAACTCATACAACGACAGGCGTGCCAAGTCGGGCGCACCAGGAGCGTCGAGCGGGCACGTGCCATACAAGTACACTGGACTCTTAGACACAATTCGAACCTTTTTTCGACCCTTCTCGTTTGTCCGCTTCCAGAATCCCCGACGCTGCCACGGTGACACCGCCCCCGTCAGCACAGAGCCGCTCCGCCATGCGCACGGCTTCTGCTCCCGGGATCATGGCAGTCTTCGCAGTCCTGATACTCTCGGCACCAGTCACGTCTCCGGGGTCTCGGCACGCTCGCAGATTCGCACTTTCCTGCGCTGACCGCACCACGCCACTCCCGTACATGTCACTCAGGAACCTCTTCATGTGCCTGTTCGCCCGGCACGCCGCGGCCCTGCCTTTCGTCTGCTCCGCCAGCGCGCGGCGGCCCTTTTTAATCTCCCTCACCTCGTTGAACGACGGGGCACACCGCTTGCACTGATAGTCCGCCGCGTACCCCGCTGCTGCATTCTGCGCTCTTTGCGCTGCCAGAACCATGTCGACGGGTCGATCCGTCTCCCAGCACCGCTCTTCGCACACACACCTATCGTGCGTCGCTTCCGTCAGTGGGAACCTGTGCGGAATCTGCAGATCGCTGCTAAAATTCAATCCTACCGCGCCGCTTAGCATCGCTGGTAACGTGCCGTTCAGGTTCTCTTCGCTCATGGGCCCGTGCAGGCACCCTGTCATGTTCCTCCTCCCTGCTCGCGGCATGTCATGCTTTCTCGAAAACCCTTCGCACAACACCACTGCGCGATCTATGAGCCACGACGTGCGCGGGAAAAAGCTTCTGCACTGCGTCATGTCGTCTTTCCTCTGACAATGTGCCAACGGCACCACGCGCTGCAAACGCTTGCAAACACTGGCGCACGTGGTTCTGTCGAAACTCCTGCCCATTTTGCACCCAGACGCCGAGGTACTCTTGCAGCCAGGTTCGCCCTTCCTCGTTGCCCTCGTCTCCGTCTCCTGTTCTCCCATTGCCGCTCGTTGATTCCCTACCGCCGCCTTCCGTCTCTGCAAACCCATTCGTCTGGCCGCTGTGTAAGTACTCCGGCGCTGCGACCAGCTCTGCGGTCTCGCGGCACGTGGGCCATGCCTTCTCCACCTCCGTTTTCCTACCCCTCCAGCCTTCTACGTCGGAGTAGTCTTGACGACTCGCGTTTCGCTTGTACCTCTTGTGCTCTTCTACCAGCCCCTTCAGAAAATATGTCGGCAGCTGTAGCAGTTCGTGCAAGGGGGTATACTGGTGCAAACACTGAACGAAGACTTGCACTTGCACATGTACGTGCCAGGGGCCCACGAAAGCGGCGACAGCGTCGCAGATCGCAGCCCCCCAAGGACGGCGACGTGCCCTGATGGCCTGCATGAGACAAGCCTCCGCCGGGCCTCCCATGAGCCCACAAGAGTGGCGCCGATTCCGCAGAGCACAGGCCCCCAGGGCCAGGGAAGTCTTATGATAACCTGGGCGCGGCACCATTCTGGTGGGCCTCGGCATCCTCTTGGTATCCAGCGCACACGGGACAAAAAGATTGGAGGGCGGAAGAAGGAAGTGCACGCCACAATGCTCTGCTCAAAACAAGCACCTCAACCGCCTGAGGGCTAGGTAGAAAGAGCGAGCCACATGGCTCCACTCCACCCCTACGGAATTCCAGGGGGCAGACGTCGAAACCAAGGTTTGCGGAAGTTCTCGCTCACTCTTGGGAATGATTTCGCCCCGGAATGCTTTCCAACAGAGTGCGTCGCCGAGCGCGTTCGAAGCGGATCTGGATCGGGGCGCGCGGCTGCTGCAGCCCGAGGTATGACCCGAAAACCATCAGTCACACAAGTGGGAAGAAGAGTGATGGGGAGGGTGTAAACTAAAGCGATCTGGAAGAAGCAGGTCATCTGTGGATACCTCTTCTATGGCTGGGTGCGTCTTCGACCTTTGGAGGGGTTGCTTGGGGCGAACTTGGGATCCTTTTGAAGACTTGCGGGTTTTCCTTCGGCTCGCTGCCCGCGCCTTCAAATTCTGAAGAAGCGCTGTTGAACAACTTCGGCACCACCGTGCACCATATCTGCAATCGTGCCCCCTGGCACGTTGACGCGTGCTAAAATGCCAAGTTATGTCTGGTAGGGTTTCTGTAACCTTGCTAAGGGCCCCCTGCTTTCCTGGCACGCACACCAAGCCCATGCACCACCCCCTGTTTTCGAGGCTCTATCGGTGCCCAGACACGTCCCAGCCGCTCTCCAAGGCGTCCAAGACGCCCAGGATGGCATCCCACACGGACCTGGGAAGCTACCGAAGCCGCCAAGATGGCCCACGATGCCTCCGAGACGGCCCACGAGGCCCCAACAAGCCCCAATAGCGCTCCAAGAGGACCCCCAAGAAATCCCCAAGAGGGCCCAAGAGACAAAACCAATTGATTTTCATTATGTTTGTCAACGTTTATCACGTTGTCGCCTTTTTCGAGGTCCGACGCTCCAAGGCAGCTCCAGGGCCCCCAAGAGCGCCCCATGATGGCCCGAGAGGCTTCCGAGAGGGTCTCTAGACGTCCCAGGAGGGCCTCAGAAGAGCCTCGCAAGCGCCCATGACACACAACATTGCCCCCAGACAGGCCCAAGAGAGGCCCAAGAGGGGGAACATACACCGACAATTCGATCCCTCTGCCCGAAGAGCCCCACAGGAGGCCCCAAGAGGCGTCCGAGAAGCCCCAAGGGGGCCCCGAGAGGCCCCCCAACAACCCCCAAACAGCCCCAAAGAGGCCGCAAAACTGCCTCCAATAAGTTCCCGGGAGGCCTCCCACGATATCCCAACGAACATCCAAGATGTTTCCGGTACCCTCTCGAACAATCGCCACCGAGCCTGGTGGACTGCCACGGTGGCGAGACTTGCCGCAGGCAGCTGGATTAAAGAAGGCCCCCCTCTCCTGGAAATCTCTTGGACCTCCTGGGCCGCTTTTGGGGGCCAAGCGCAGTCCTCTGGAACCCTTCTTGGGGCCCCCGTGATACCTTTTGGCTTAAGCCGAGCTGGAGCCCGCGGAGCGAGACCAAGGACTACTCCGCGCCGGAACCATCTTTTTGAGCAGCCCTGCGGACTCTCAAAGACCACAACCCGAAGAGAGCACGGTGGCGGTCTGGGCCGAATCAAAGCCACCACATGTCGCCGCCGCCTACACACTGCGAAGCCCCTCTCATGGGTACCGGGGCACGTGGCGACGGCACCTGGCTCTCATGGGAGCTCGAAACTGCCACGCAAAGTTCGGCACCGGCGACAACAGTCTGGCACCTTTTCGACTTTTGGACGGCGCCTGGCGACTGAAGATGGCTGCCAGTATGAGTCCAAGTGGCCACAGAGACCCCCAGAGAGGAGTCGAGAGCCCTTTACTCCGTCTGTTCACTGCCGCAACCTACTCATCATACTGATCGATCGTCTCTGATCCATCATCTTGTGACTCCTCCCCCATTCACCTCCTCATCATCATGATCATCGTCGTGATCATCATCACCGTTATCACCACCGCCGCCGTCATCAGCATCATCATCATCACCATCACCCGCGAACTCCTCGTCATCGTCTCCCCACTTCATCCATCCTCATCGTCCTGCTCATGATCACCATCATCGCCAGCATCATCAGCATCATCATCATCATCACCGTCATACGCATCATCATCATGAGCGTCCTCGTCATCATCGTCGTCTGGAACGGTTCGTAGACATGCTACTGTGCTGACCTTCTGAGACAGGATGGCGGGTGGGAGTGAGGGAGACGGCCAGCAGGCGGAATGGATAGTTTGACCCCTGCCCGCCCGCCAGCCGTCACGCTCACTTTTGGCGTAACCATCTCCCCCTTGCCAGTGGTCGTCGAAGCCTCAAGATAGCCTGAAGAGCACCCAGGGGGAACCGAAGAGGGGCTCTGGTGGCCCCAAACCAGGCGCAAGAGCGCCCCTAGAAGGCGATGCGTAGGCTATCGACGGGCAGCCCTGGTTGCAGTTCCCCCTCTTCACTCAATGTCGCATATGGTCGCCCCAAGAGGGCCAACGCGGCCCCCAGAAACATTGCAAAAAAACCTCGGGAAGCGCCGAAAACGCACCAAAGAAGCTACCAAGAGGCAACGAAGGGGCCCGAAAGGGCCCCCCCGAGCTGCCAAGCGGCTCAAAATGTCACCTGACCCGCGGAGAAGTCGCCAAGAGATGTCCCAAGAACCTCCATGCATCCAGTAAACCACTGGCTTTTCTGTTCGCCGACCTCCTCTTTGTGTGCCTTTTCCCCTTCCCTCTCCTTTCTCCCTCCTCCATCACCTTCCCGCTTCGAATGATAACGACTGCCCCTCCTTGCTCCCGCACTTGCCTGATCGCACCAACTCGCATGGGCATCGTTTCTAGATGAGCTGGTTGGGGCACGGGACGCGTCAAGCACTTCTCCGATTGCTTTCCATTCGTGTCTGACACTGTCATGAATGTGGCCCAAGCCAGACTCCTGCCCCCCCTTTATCCCATCTGCTCTGGGACACCGCTTGCTGAAAGAGATCAGCGCGCTCACCGCATGCGAGACGTGAGACAGCACTCCCCGCACCGCCGACCCCCAAAACGAACCGTGCCCAAACCGGAACGGGAAACCCTCTCGCAGAAGGAACGAAATGGTTGACCAACAATTTCGCGCCTGTGCCTTGATCAATGAGAACGGGCCAATCACCGCCTCACATCACAAGACACACTCGAGCCGCGTCCAGCCAAGGCAACGAATGCCCCCGACAACGCGACGAAACCTATCGCGGGGGCCCGTGACCCATACTGTCAATCTTTGCCTCCTGCTCATCCCTACTCCCCCTCCTCCTCCTCCACCTCATCATCGTTCCTCCTCCTCCTCCTCCTCCTCTTCCTCCTCCCCCTCCCTCCCCCCTCCTCCTCCTCCTCATCCTGCTGCTCTTCCTCCTCCTCCTCCTCCTCCTCCCTCCTCCTCTTTCTCTTCCTCGTCATCCTCATCCTCATCCTCACCCTCATCTTCATCCTCCCCATGATCATCATCACCCCCACCATCATCATCACCATCATCTTCCTCATCGTCGTCGCAATTGCCATTCACGTCGTCATCATCGTCATCATCAGCAGCATCACCATCGTCGTCATGGTCGCCGTCGTGTCAGCAGGACCATCCTCGTCACCTGGCAACACACTACCCGAAAGACTCCGACCATGATACTCCGCAGTACTCCCGGACGGCATCCGCCGACACCCTTGAGATGTCACCGGCGTGCAACGTACTGCCCCGACTCCACCACCCGAAAAGCCCCAAGGACGACCACGGAACCCTCGGAGAGAACCCCCAAACACCCCGTGCATGCCTGATACCCCCCGCGACAGGGCCCCCCAAACGGCGCCCATGCGCGACGGCCCGCCCAACAGCACCCGAACACAGTTCAAGGTCACCACCTGAATCTTTCCCGCAGCTTGCAAAGAAACCGCGATAACGACCACGCGGAAAAAAAGGGGTCGGCGGATGTGGCGTAAGCCTATAGAATATCATTGCCAAACAAGCGCGCACACACACGCACACAAAACAACGTGAAACGAAGAAACCATACGGAATGTAGAACCACACAAAGCACAACCAATGTACAACACCCCTGCTGCATAATTCATAACAGGCACTGCGGCTAAACAGTGCCAACGTGGGTCACCGAAGTGCCGTACGATATGATCTCAGCATAGCTGTTGCTGTCAGCTCAACACACACACACGCAAGAAATCTATACGAGTCGTTGCTGCTTCATTGAATGTATGTTCGATAAGGTTAAATGAAAATTCTATCAAAGACGCATATATGGTGGCCTCAACTGTGTGTTGTAAACACGGAGGTTCGCAACACATGCTGAAGGGCACGATCCTGCAATACTGTATCAAAATCACAGCCATAAGATAAAATAGTTGGCATAAGTCCCACACCATCTCTAATCATATTGGAAAAGAACATGAAATTCTCCTCCTTTGTCCTTTAACAGCAGTTGCGGGCAACATGACAGAAACAGGTGTCTTTGGACAATCGGCAAAAGTCAACACGCAAACAACCATTTCTATCTGAAGGACCCTGCCGGTGCACGCGAGTCCCTCTTCGGGCTGATTGACGCGCTCTGCTTTGCGCGTAAGCTGACCACTTGTACTGCAACACGCCCATCAATACCAAGCGTTGCCATGCGCGAGCATCACAATTAAACTGGTAGAATTGGCATCACGTCGTACGGCACAGTGGGGCCCGTCGGTCACCGTCGAACGGTTGTTAAATCTGTGCGTCGCGAAGAGGTGTTCAAGGTATCATAAGCATGTGGTGAAGTTTCACATGCACGCTGGTTCGCAGGCGTTTGGCTGTTGACGCGTTTGAATGTCACTGGCTCTCGTCAATCGCCATATCTGAACTTCGGCATGCCCGTGCAAGTGCACTGTAAACTCACGAATGCGCCGTAGCAGAAACGAAATCACCGCAATGTGTCTGTACGACCGCCGACTCCGATTCCATTATCTACACCTACATTTGCGTGTCTTGGATTGTGGTGGTTGTTTAACCTCACTCTGAAACGAGTTCGCGATTGTTTCTGCATCCGGCATGCATGGTTACCTCCCTCAGCGGTTGTCTCTCAGATAACTGGGCAACCCGACGGCTTACCACCCTGCCTGGAAAAGATGCGAGTTGTGGCAAATTGGCGCCGCAGCTTCCATGGACACGACCGCATTTGTGTCATTGCGTGTGCATGTGGACATGCTGGCGATTCAAAGACGCGTCTACGTGGACACGTTGATGCGCTTGTCCCTCCAAGGCAGCTGGCGTCTGCTTCATACTGGGTAATGGGCCGCAAACCCGTGGCGGGTGGTTGGCAATCCACTGCTGCCAGCCCGCGTTGTATCTTTGATTTTGCGAGCGCTGGCGGGATCTGCCTTTTTCCAAATGTAGATTGTTGGAGTGCTGGCAAAATGGTGCCTTTGACGTGGCCCGCGTGATGAACAACCGTCGATCACAGCGCGGTGTATTATTACCCGCGCGTATTTCGGGATGGCACGTGCGCGCATGCGTTCACATTTCAAGAGTTCTACAAAGGATCCAATAACAATGAACTGTGATATGACGAATGTGGGCTTACTGTAATTCAGGCGGACAGGCGGAGCAGTCGGCGATCTGTTGCGCGGCTCTGAATATGGATGTGTATGCTCGCGCGAAGTTGTTTGTCATCCGTGGACGGGCGAATCGCGATGTCTCGTATCTGAAAACGTACATGACGCATTTCACGCGGGCGGGCGTTGCACCTCCTCCAAAAAAAGTGTGGTTAGCAACGTGTGGCATCGAATGGTGCTGCGATGTGGTCTTTCCATAGCTGTTGAGCCGGCCCAGCACACACAGACACATACACACACATGCTCACAGAAATCTGAGCAAGTGTTTGTCCAACTGATTTTGTTCCCAACAATCCTGTGGTGGTGGGTCATCGTTTAAAAGAGATGGCGCCCCGCGCCCTCCCTCCCCTCCACCTCCTCCCCCTCCTCCTCCTCCCCCTCCTTCCTGCCTCTGCCCTCCGCACCAGTCAACCCAGGAGAAGCCGCCCACGAGATCCCGACGAACATGCAATAGGCTTTATACCCACAACCCAATCACGGTGGCGGGATGGGCCGAAAGCCATTAGACCTGGCCCGGCACAGAAACGGAAAGAGCGCTTCAGAAACAGAAACCGAAATTACTCACACCACCGTTCGTACTGGGAGCCTTGGCGTTGAGAGCTTGTTACTTCACCCCTCGCTCTTGGGAGCCTTGGTGTTCAAAGATTGTTGCGTTGCCGCCCGTTCCTGAGCCTTGGCTGGGCCTTGGTGTCAGGAACTTGTTACGTCACCGCTCTCTGCTGGGAGCCTTGGTCTTATCCGCTTGTTTACGTCACCGTTCACTCTTGGGAGCCTTGGTGTGAGGAGCTTTTTGCGTTACCGATCGCTCTCTATTTGGCGTCTCTGGGCCTTCTTGGGAGTCCTATTGGACCCGTTGTCGGGCCCTTTTGGAGGCCTCTCGGGAACCTCTTGGGGGCCTCTTGGGGCTTCTTGGGGGGCTCTGGGGGCCTCCTGGGAGCTTCTTGGGGCGAAAGGCTAGACTTTTCGGTCCGTGGTCCCCCTCTTGGGGCCGTCTTGGGCTGGGCCGTCTTGGCGCCCTCTTGGGCCGTTTTGGGGGCCTCTTGGGAGCCTCTTGGGCCGCCTTGGGGCGGTTTGGGGGGCCTCTTGGAGCGTCTTCAACGCAGTGAAAGCCGAAAAGCCTTGTATGCTAAAAATGTACCTTTCCCAATAGGAAATCAATGATTTTCGCCTCCCGGTGGCCTCTTGGGACGTCTCTTGGGGGCAACTTGGGGCTTCTTGGGGGGCTCTGGGGGCCTCCTGGGAGCGTCTTGGGGCGAAAGGCTAGACTTTTCGGTTCGTGGTCCCCCTCTTGGGGCCGTCTTGGCGCCCTCTTGGGCCGTCTTGAGCGCCTCTTGGGCCGTCTTGGGGCCCTCTTGGGCCGTTTTGGGGGCCTCTTGGGAGCCTCTTGGGCCGTCTTGGGGCGGTGGGGGCCTCTTGGGCCGTCGTCAACGCCGTGAAAGCCGACAAAGCGCATATGCTAAAAATATACGTTTTCCTCTGAAAATCGTTGATTTCGGCCTCTTGGGGCCCTCTTGGGACGCCCCTTGGGCGCCTATTGGGGGCCTCTTGGGGGCCTCTTGGGCCGTCTTGGGCGGTCTTGGGTTCTCTTGGAGCGCTCTTGGGCCGTCTTGGGGGGGAACCCGAAAAACATGCAAAAACCCAAGGGAAAACCCGAAAACGGCCATTCACACGCAAATGGGCCCGCTACCCCCCTCCCCTGGAACCCCTCCCTTTCGGGCTTCGCCCACACCAGAACGTCATCACTCGTACCTCGCTCTTTCCGTTACCTGGCTCGGCACAGAAACGGAAAGAGCGCTTCAGAAACAGGAACCGAAATTAGGCACACCACCGTTCGTACCGGGAGCCTTGGCGTTGAGAGCTTGTTACGTCACCCCTCGCTCTTGGGAGCCTTGGTGTTCAGAGATTGTTGCGTTGCCGCCAGTTCCTGAGCCTTGGCTGGGCCTTGGTGTCAGGAACTTGTTACGTCACCGCTCTCTGCTGGGAGCCTTTGTCTTATCAGCTTGTTTACGTCATCGTTCGCTCTTGGGAACCTTGGTGTGAAGAGCTTTTTGCGTTACCGATCGCTCTGTATTTGGCGCCTCTGGGCCTTCTTGGGAGTCCTATTGGGGCCCTTTTCGGGCCCTTCTGGAGGCCTCTTGGGAACCTCTTGGGGGCCTCTTGGGGCTTCTTGGGGGGCTCTGGGGGCCTCCTGGGAGTTTCTTGGGGCGAAAGGCTAGACTTTTCGGTTCGTGGTCCCCCTCTTGGGGCCGTCTTGGGGCCCTCTGGGGCCGTCTTGGGCGCCTCTTGGGCCGTCTTGGCGCCCTCTTGGGCCGTTTTGGGAGCCTCTTGGGAGCCTCTTGGGCCGTCTTGGGGCGGTCTTGGGGGCCTCTTGGAGCGTCTTCAACGCAGTGAAAGCCGAAAAGCCTTGTATGCTGAAAATGTACCTTTCCCAATAGGAAATCAATGATTTTCGCCTTCCGGTGGCCTCTTGGGACGCCTCTTGGGGGCAACTTGGGGCTTCTTGGGGGGCTCTGGGGGCCTCCTGGGAGCGTCTAAGGGCGAAAGGCTAGACTTTTCGGTTCGTGGTCCCCCTCTTGGGGCCGTCTTGGGGCCCTCTGGGGCCGTCTTGGGCGCCTCTTGGGCCGTCTTGGCGTCCAAGACGCCCAAGACAGTTTCCAAGACGGCCCAGAGAGACCCGCAAGACGGCTTCTGACGGCGTCAGACGGGCCAGGAGCCCACCAAGACGGCCGAAGATGGCCTTAAGATGGCCCAAGACGGCCCAAGAGGCCTCCAAGAGAGCCCCCAGGAAAGCCCGAAGAGGCCAAACTCATTGATTGCCATTAGGTTTTTGAAGTTCTTTGGCATTTGCTTCTTTGCGGCCTTCCGACGGCCCAAGAGCCCCCAAAGATCGCCCCAAGATCGCCCAAGAGGCCTCCAGGATGGCCCCCAGAGCAGCCCAAGAGGCCTGCAAGACGGGCCCAAGAGGCCCCCAAGACGGCCCAAAAGGCATATATGACGCCCAAGATGGCCTCCAAGACGACCCTGGAGCACCCCAAGAGGGCCCCAAGTCGGCCCAGTGGCCCCCAAGACGGTTTCCGACGGCGTCAGACGGGCTAGGAGCCCACCAAGATGGCTAAAGAGGCCCCCGAGAAGCCCCCGGAGGCCCCCAAGAGGCCTGCAAGAGGGCCCTCAAGATGCCTCCAAGAGGATCCCAGGAAGCTCCCAGGAGTCTCCAAGAGTGTCCCCAAAGGCTCCCAAGATGCCCCCTCTTCCTCCTCCTCCTCCTCCTCCTCCTCCTCCTCCTCCTCCTCCTTCTCCTCCACCTCCTCCTCCTCCACCTCCTCCTCCGCCTCCTCCTGATCGTCCCCGCCATCCTCCCCCACGTGTTCCCCGAGGGTTTCCACTACGGCTGGGGGAATGCATGGTCCGATAGCTTGGAAGAGCTCTTGCCACAACGCTCGGCCACGTGGGCGATTCTAGAAGGCAGGGGGCGGCGGTGACTCGCCGTAGGCGTCTTCGATAGATTAAGATGGCACAAGATAGTCAGCATGGCTTCCAACATGCTTCCAAGATGCCCACGGCGGCCACAAGACAGCTCCAAGTGGGCACGGAGCCTGCCAACGACAACCCCAAAAGTCAAAATCAGTCGAAGACATTATGTGTTTCAGTGAGGCGTGATTTCTAGCCGCTTCGCTCTCGACAGGCCTGTGGGATCCCAAGATGGCTCCAAAAGCAACCAAAAAGCCCCAATTGGCGCCCTGGAGGGCCCCAGAACGGCCGTCAGAGCTCCCAAAGGCGCCCAAGGAACACCCCAAGAGGGCTCCAAGAAGCGACTGTTCGGTATCCGACGGGGGGACTCCAAGTAAGGACGCCCCGTTCGCTCAAAGCCTTTGAAAAGCAACATGCTGTTGCTTGATATTAGCCTCTCGGGGGCATCCTTCGGAGGCTTTCGGGCGAATAATACTCGAGGATGGCCCCGGACGCCTGAAACTTGCCTCCGATACGTAGCAATGTTGTCCACCCCCCCTCCAGCATGCCTCCAAGAGGCACCAAGACGGCTCCAAGTAGCCTCGAACCCTTCCAGGGGGGCCAGCGAGTGAACAAAATCAGTCAATAAAACCAAACATGTGTTCCCCTTATTTGTGGCTTCTCACCATTTCGCTGCTCTAAGAGGGCATCAAGATGGCTACAAGAGGCTCCCAGAGCGATAGATCCGCGTAAGCCATTATGGTTGCCTCGTATCGTCATCGTCGTCGTCGTTGTCGTCGTCGTCGGTCGTCGTCGGTCGTCGTCGTCGTCGTAGTCGTCGTCGTCGTCGCCTTCTTCCTATCCCGTGTTATACCTCCTTCTCCTCTTCTTCCTCCTCGAGGTGTCAATAACCAATACAACATGAAGAAGTGACTCGTACAACTGCCACACGTCCTTGAGCACCGCGGTGACCATAAATGCGACGCTCCATCCCTAAAGAGCCTAAAGAGGTAGCCCGTGCACGTATACTACACATGCAACGCGGTCGATCCGAAAAGCGATCGACGCAGACGTGAAAGTGATGTGACGAGGGCCGCTCGTCAAATTTCGATGCCGAATTTGGGCAACGGTCTGGGCCACAGCAAGACAATCGCACGTTTGCCCGGGTGCCGGAGGCACGGGCCAAGCTTTTCGCCCAGAGTTCTAGATGGGCACGGCCCTCGGGCAGATCGGGAGTAGCGCAGCTGGGCTACAGCCCACTACGGAAGCTAACGCTCAAGCGTCCAATGCTTTCCCCGCGTCCCTAATATTCCTCCCTGCTCCTCCTGTGGCTGATGGTCTGCTGCTGCTGCTGCTTCTCCTCAAGGGGCCGAGCCCGCTCTGAGAACCGGTCTGGTGACCAACGGACGGTAGCGCAATAAACAAAAAGCAATAGAATTCCGAGTGGCAGCGCAGA
This sequence comes from Prorocentrum cordatum, assembly GCA_963575745.1. NCBI lineage: Eukaryota > Dinophyceae > Prorocentrales > Prorocentraceae > Prorocentrum > Prorocentrum cordatum. The sequence continues at coordinate 438,299 of CAUYUJ010013481.1, forward strand.
GCCTCCTCTCATTCCGCGCACTCACACCAGGCATCTCACCCCCCGCCCCTCCCTCCATCAATCGCCGCCCCTGCAGGACCCCTCCCCCTGGCGGGGGTCAGGACCAGGAAGACTCGCCGTCGCGAAACCCGCAGCTCTGCGCGCGACTCCATGTCGCGTCTGACTGTGCAGAGCTGAGACTGGGTGCGGCCGCGGGCGTGCTGCGATCGGAAGCGGGCGCCCAACTCGGTGCCTCCGACGAGGTAGAGGAGGAAAGGTCGCGAGCCGCGGGGGCGTCACGACTACGAAGGCCCGGGGTCACGCCTTGCCTCGAGCCCGCGAGGCCCACGGGTGGGCAGTGAAGACACAATGCAGGCCAGCTCTTTGCTCTGAGCCGCATGTGCTCCTTGCCACTTAGCTCGCTGAACAAGGCTGTCCACGTGGCGAACTGCAGCAGTACTGTCCAAGCCTCACGTTGAGCAGCGGGGGTCTCTAGTCTCTAACCCGAATTGCGACGATCCGTTCTTCAGATCCGTCGGATGAATTGAGCTTCTTCTGGAAGTCGTGCACACCCTCCAGATGCCAGAATAGTCGGCCGCCCCCCGAAGCCACAGGGACAGGAAGAGACCGCGGACCGCGTGTGGACTCCGAGGCTGCTCGCAAGTAGCCCCCCCTCCCGCACCGACCGAAGCCCGCCAAAGCCGAGGCCGCCGATGGGCCGGGCTCGTGGCCCTCGGCGGCCCCTCGGCGGCCCTCCTCCTCGTCCTGCCCTCCCCTCCGCTCCCCTCCCCTCCTCCTCGTCCTGCCCTCCTCCTCGTCCTGCCCTCCCCTCCCCTCCCCTCCTCCTCGTCCTGCCCTCCCCCTCCCCTCCCCCCAGGCCGTCGGCCCTCGCCCTCGCCAGCGGCCCCCGGCCAGGCCCCCGCTCAGTCGTAGTAGTGCCTGGGCTGCGCGCTCAGGAGGATCGCCTCGAGCCGCTGCCTGCCCTCGGCGCTGAAGTCCGGCCACGCGGCTCCGCGCACGGGCGCCTCGGCGAGCTCGCTCTGCGAGCTCCAGGAGCAGATGCTGCTGCTGCTGCTGCTGCCGCCGGGCTGCTGCCAGCCGCTCCAGGAGCCCACGAGGTCCAGGTGGTCGAACAGGGAGAGCCGCTGGCCAGGCTGGCCCTCCCTCGGCCCCGCACCCTTGCGCGGCCGGCGCCCCTTGGCCCTGCCGCTGAAGGCCTCCATCTGGGCGAACTTCTCCTCGCCGTGGGGGAAGTGGCAGAAGTTGCAGTCCTCGGCTTGACCCACAAGGGGGGTAGAGCAGAAAGCGGGTGGTGAAGTAGACCTGGTGCAACAGACTTGCGGTGCTGCAAGAGAGTTGGGGCGCCCAGCACATTCCGGTGCGAAAATGTTTTCCTGGATGTTCTTTTGCGACACATGGACTGTTTGCAGTTCCAATGCGATACGAGTCTCTGGCGCCACACACGTTTGCAACACAGCTGCCCCAAACCCACTGCACCGCCCTCTTTCAGCTGGCCCCCCCTTGAGGGTCACGAGGAGGTCCTCGCCGCGGGGGCACTTCTCGGGGGCCTCGTGGAAGCGGCACGGGCGGCACTGGCCCTTGAAGTGGTTCTTCGAGCCCCTCGAGGCCGTGCCGGCCACGGCCGGCGGCGGCGGCGCAACCGCGGCGCCGGGGGCGAGGCCCCCGCCGAGGCTCCAGGGCTCCACGGGGGCGGCGCCCTGCTGTGGCGCCAGGGCGGCGGGCACGGCGACCACCTGGATCGGGAGCTGCATCAGCAGCATCGCTTCGAGTGACCCTGAGACCCTGGCGCTGCCATGTCTGGACACCGGGCGCTTTCGCTCCGAATGTCGGGCCCCGGGACCCTCACAGAGCGATCCGGCTCGAAAAATGACGCAGTTGCATTCCGGGGTCCAGGGTTCTGGTCGTGATTGTTTGCGATGCTGCATGTTTCTGCAACGTGGGGTCTCAGGGAGGACGAAGCCAGGACGAAGATAAAGTCGGGTGAGGACATCTAGAACCCAGAGACGCGGCGGCTCTGGAGGATGCCTCGGGCGCCGCGGCCTTCTCAGAGCCTTCCAGAACGCTCTGAGAGCGTTCCGGAACGCTCTGGGACGGATTGATCCGCGTCCTGGCCCCGTCCGATCGAGCTGACCTAGGGCGACACCCCGCTGGGACCACACTGGGCCGGGTGCTCTCCGTCCGCCTGGGCCGAAAGACACTGCGGCGAACGGCTCAGACCCGCCGGGCCCCTGGCCGTCGGAGGCCGCCAGAGGCTGTCGCGGAGGCCCGTCGCACTGAGGGCGCGCAGCCGCCCCGCCGAGGTCGGCCCGAAGCTCGGGGCCGCGCCGCGTGAGGCGCGCTCGTCTTCGCTCCCCGGCGGGCGACCTGCGTGCAGGATGTCGCGGTGGCCTCCCCGCAGCCCCCGCTCGGCCTCGCAGGCTTGTGGCCCCTCCCCGCCACCGCTCCCCCCCCCCCTAGATAGTGGGCAGAAAATCCACCTCTAAAGAAGCACCCCGACGAGCGAAGCCGTTCAAGAAACGCACCCGAGGAAGGGATCGAAGAGACCGGGCTGTTCAATAAACGCCCAGGGCCGGATAGTAAACGCCAATTGTCGGGGCCTGGGTGGACCAGAGGCGTTGGGGGGGAGGGAAGGGCTGTGAGGAGGAGGAGGAGGACGAGGAGGAGGAGGAGGAGGAGGAAGAGGAGGAGGAGGAGGAGGAGGAGGAGGCGAAGGAGGAGGATGCGGAGGAGGAGGGGGGTGTGCCTTCCTCCTTTGACCAGCGGAGCACCAAGAGGCGTTGCCGCACCGCCGGCACCACACGACGCTGCACCACGGCGTCCAGCCCCGAGGCCCGATCGCCGATGCGGGAGGCCAGCGGCGGAGAGCGCGGGGCAGGGCGGAAGGGGCGGCCCTCTGCAGCCCATGGAGCACCCTCCTCCTCCTCTCCTCCTCCTCCTCCTCCTCCTCCTCCTCCTCCTCCTCCTCCTCCTCCTCTCCTCCTTCCTCCTCCTCCTCCTCCTCCTCCTCCTCCTCCTCGTCCTCCTCCTAGTTGCGGTTAAGAATAATGAGGCAGGCGCGGGGTGGGTCGCAAGTGGGTCGCGGGGCGTGTCGCGGGATGGGCCGCGGGTGGGTCGCGGGCGGGTCACGGGTGGAGACGACGACAACGCAACGCCAACACGACAGGCAGAATACGACGGAAGGAGCGCCACTTCTGCCACGCACCCAGGGGCAACGAATGACCGTTCGGCCCCCTCACTCTGAGTGTCGACGGTGGGAATTTAGGGCGCACGTGTTCGCATCGGGATATCTCCGGAACGATCTTCACGTTTCGAGCCTCGCTGAGAACGAGGCGTGAGAACACGTACCCGCGCCATCCCCTCCATTCCCCCCTCCGATTCGGATTATCAAAAATCTAAAGAAGTATCGATCCAGAGCCGCGAACCTGCAGCCGATGCCGACAACACTGGGGCGCATCATCACTGCGCTCTTACCGAGGAAGCGCGTTCCAGCAGCCCGCGGCGTGCGCCCCGTTGCAGAAGTCTCGTCGAGCGAGAGCCTTCCAGCAGGTCGAGCAGAAATCGACAAGTTTGTAACGTCGCCGTGGCTGCCGTCGCCGCCGTCGCCGCTCTCGCCGCTCTCGCCGTCGCCGCCGGCGCACTCGCCCTCGCCGCCGTGGTCGTCGCCGTGGCCGCCCTGGCCGCCTCCTTCGTCGACCTACAGTACACCGTCGCCGTAGTCGTCGCCACCGCCATCACAACCTTCGCCGTCGCCATCGTAGTCGTCGTCGCTGGCGTCGTCGTCGGCGCCTTCGCCGGCGCCTTCGCCGGCGCCGTCGTCGTCTGACGTCGGCGCCGTCATCGTCGCCACCGTCGCCGTCGCCGTTGTCGCCGCTGGTCGGCGGCGAGCCCAAGGTGGAATGCAGAGGGGGCGGGCCTTCTCGGAAGGCTCGGACGGGCCCTCTGAAAAGTGTTCTGAGCCTCTGCAAAGGCAGAGACGGCTTCTCAGAAGGCCGGAAGGCCACTGAGCCCCGCCGCCTTCCGAGAAGGCCTGCCCCCTGTCACTTCCCCCCAGGACGCGCTGCCGAGCTGGCGTCATCGACGCAGTCGCCGCCCTCGCAGTCGCCTTCGCCGCGGTCTGGCCATAACTTCCCATAACACAAACCCGCTCACTGTAGAAGGTTGGAGTGTACTTCAGGAGGGATAAGCTCCTCGAAAAACGACGACTTTACGACTTCGAAAGGCTGGGGGGCATCTCAGAAGGCCACCCACCTTGACCCTTACCCCCCGGCTCGATCCACGGCGCCGCTTGTCCTGAGGCCGCACAAGTGGGGCCAAAGTAGATGAGGCCAGAGGATCGCACAGTATTTTCAATGCATCGGCGACGTCGGGATGGAAAAGATATGGATCTAGGGGCCTCTTAGGGCGCCTCTTGGGGCCTCCTGGGGGCCTTTAGAAGCAGAAGGCTTGGATTGTAGTAGCCTTCGGCCTGTGCCGCCGATCTGGGACGCCCCTCCTCCTCCTCCTCCTCCTCCTCCTCCTCCTCCTCCTCCTCCTCCTCCTCCTC
>CAUYUJ010013492.1:0-60000 GCA_963575745.1 Prorocentrum cordatum
AGCCCGCAGGCGCCGCCCGCTCGGCACGCGCATGGAGCCGCCGCAGCAGTGCCTGCCTCCGCACTGCCCAAGACACGGCGCGATCACCACCAGCGCACCCCGTGTCGGCCAGCGCCTCCTCGGTCTGCGCCTTGGGAGCACTGCCAGCACCACCAGCGGCCCCACACGCCAGGCCAGCCTCGCGCCTCGCCACGCGCCGCCGCAGCACCTCCAGCCGCTCCTGCCAGGACGGCGCTGGCGCCGCACAAGCGCTGCGGCGAGCCGCGACCTCAGCGAGCATGCGGCTGGCCTCCGTGCGCCCGCCTCTCGGCAATACAGGAGCCCCGCGTGTCGCGGTCCCCTGCACGACCGCCTGCGGGGCCTCCTCCGTGCGCCCGCCTCGCGGCACTGCGGGAGCTCCGCGTGTCGCGGTCCCCTGCGCGTCCGCCAGCGGTGTTTCCTCCGTGCGCCCGCCACACGGCGATGCGAGCCCCGCGTGTCGCGGTCCCTTGCACCCGCCAGCGGGGCCTCCGCCGAGCCTTGGGCCACGACCGCCTCGTCGGTGCCTTCCTCGGAGCTGTCGTCGACCGAACTGCACTCGTCGAGCACCAGCGCACCCGTAGCCCATGGCCTGCCCGTCTTGGGGTCCAGTCCGCGCAGCAACCTGTCCCTCCTGGCCGCCAGGTTGCTGACTTAGGTGCGCTGGTGGTGTCCTTTGTCGGTGGGCGGCCCGCAGCACGCCTTCGCAGCCCCCTCGCCGCTCGGGTCTGCATCCACGCGCCGCAGCCGATGCCCGAGGTGCAGCACCACGCCACAGCCGTCACCCTCGTGCAGCTAATGGTTCGGCCTCTGCGCCAGCTTGCAGGGCCTGCCACCGTCACACCGCTGCAGCGCCTCGGCCTCCAGGACCTCAGCGTCGCCCATCCAGTATGGCCCCGCACCGAAATGCGCCACCTCTGCCGCCGCCTTGAGCGTTCCAGCGGCGTTGACAAACAGCTCGACCTGATGAATTTGCTGCGCCGCCGAACCTGCCTCAGTACGGGATCGGCGCCCGCACTCGGTGCACAGCATCCCGCGCTTGCCCTGCACGCGCACCAGGGAGTGCTCCACCACCGTCAGCTTCGGCACGGGCGGCGGCGGCGCCGCGGGCACATAGCGCACCTCGGGGGCCCAGTCCCCGATGGCCAGGCAGGGCTGCATGGCCCATCCGATGTAGTCCGCCACCTGCTTGAAGTACGGCACCTCGATGGCGTAGAACTCCGTGTACACCTGGGACACCGTGTGCTGCAAGGCCCCCTGCTTGGCGAACCAGTCCGCCCACAGGTTGCCCGCCTACAGCACTGGGTGAAGCCTCGCCGCCAGGAGGAGGAGGAGGAGGAGGAGGAGGAGGAGGAGGAGGAGGAGGAGGAGGAGGAGGAGGAGGAGGAGGAGGAGGAGGAGGAGGGGGAGACAAGCGAAAAGGAGATGGTAAGGTGGCAAAAGACGCTCAGGAGGAGAAGGAGGGAGGTGGTATTCTGCCCGGGACCCCCCCGATTACAACCTCCGGGACCCCCCCAGGACCCTCCCCGGGGGCTTCCCAGGACCCCCCCCTCGCCATGAAGGGGAACCTTTCACTCGCCCACTTTTAGCAGGAGGAAGAGATGAATGAGGAGAAGGAGGGGAGAGGAATGAGGAGAGGGGGAGACGAGAAGGGACGTGGTGGGGGAGGTGGGGAAAGGAAGAGTCACCGACTAGAAGAGCAACCCTTTCATACCCGACGGGTCGGCGGATTGTCATCACGGCGTTCGCGGCCGCAGGATTTGGAGGACAATGGGGTACTGGATCGACAACACGCTGGTGTGTTTGCAGGTGTGAGTCGGGTGGGAGGAGAGAGGAGGGTCAGGACCAACAGGGCGTGAGGAGGAGGGAGGAGGGGAGAGGAGGAGAGGAGGAAGGAGAGAGAGAGTGAGGAGGAGGATGAGGAGAGAGGAGGAGGAGGAGTAGGAGGAGAGGTAAGTGCGAGTGAGGAGGAGGTGAGGAGGAGAGGAGAGAGGAGTAGGAGAGAGTGAGTTTGAGGCTAAGCGACGTATGAAATGGACGAGGGATGAAGTTGATGAAAAGGCCACCTGAACAGTAGCCATTCCGCTCCCTTCGGAGGAAGTGCTGGGGCAGGGGAGAGGAAGAGGATGAGGATGGGAAGAACTAACTTTGAGAAATGGCTATGGAGGGGCAGGGCGCCCCACAGATGGACTCCAGTCGATCAGAGGATGCCGCGAAACATTGCCTTGTTCCCTTGCGTACTCATGTCTCCTTTTTCGCGGGAGGTCGGCCAATGATAACTTCCATCCACGGGGCCGCGCACCCTCGCAGGGCAAGTGGGAGCCGAGTATATAGTCGGACGACCGCGACGGCGTGTGGACCGTCAAGGCCCAACACGCGCCCTGTCCGGCTGCGATTGCTCGACCTTCGTGTGGCAATTTGGACGTGAAGCCCTCTTTGCGCACGCACGCACACACACACACATCACACGCATCATACGCACATTGTTTCCCCGACGCGCCGGGCGCATGGTACACACACACACACACACCACGCGCCTCCTCGTCGATTCGGCTGAACGCAACCGAAACTTCGCTGCTCGTGCATGGGTCTGGGTGCCGATTTCGAACGGATGGTTGTCATACGTGGCGGTTGATTTGACGAAGATCCAGGTTGAGCGAATGTCGCGATATGGAGCGACATCGTAATTAGTTGGTGTAGTTGTTGTCTTTGTTGTTAGTGATGGTGGCGTCGTTGTTGTTGTTGTTGGTATTAAGGTTGTTTGCTTGTTGTTGTTTGTTTGTTTGTTTGTTTGTTTGTTGTTGTTGCTGTTGTTGTTGGTTGTTACTTGTTGCTTGTTGTTGTTGCTGTTGCTGTTGTCGTTGTTGTTATCGTTATTGTGATTGCTACTATTGTTATTGTTGCTGTTACTGTTCTTGTTGGTGGTGTTTTAGGGGTTGTGTTTGTTGCTGTGGTTGTGAATGTGAATGTGATTGTTGTTGTGGTTGTTGTTGTGGCGGTTCTGCCATTGCTTTGAAGTAAGTGCCTAGCCGACTTGGCATGGGGCTACACGGATGCTGGCGGGCATGGAAGGTTGCGATACAACGGATCCCCGATCTTTGTTGTCGTTTGAGTTTCCCACCGTTGTCATTCACAAATGTCTTCCAAAGGAGGTGGATGAGAAATAACAAACAGATGGGTAAGAGAAGTGCGAAGAGGAGGGTTACGAGGGTGTTTCTTGGTCTCCTGGAATTATCATTGATTGAGCACGCGTGCGTGCTTTCTGGTCTTTCTCGTTCACGCTTTAGCTCCCAAGTGTACCGTTTGACTCTGTCGGGCAGTTGGACCTATTGCATTACACCGTCTGCTCTCGTCGCCCTGCTCCCGCTCATCGTCGTCGTCCTCGTCGTCGTCCTTTCCCCTATCTGCGTCCATGTCTCCCCCCCCACTCCCTTGCCTCCTCACCTCGTCGCTCGCCCCAGTCCCTCTTAACGCATCCTCCAAGTACACTATTCAGCTGATTGCGCAACCTAGTACAATATCCTCCTCACCTCCAGCTATCCCCTTACCGCATCCTCTTGGTACACGGTTCATCCCCTACACACCTCTCACCGCATCCTCCAAGTCCCGCAACCGTGCCAGCCCGGCATTCTGGGTGGCGATTGCTCGAGGTGGCAAGGGAAGCTTTTACGTGTGACTTTTCGTCTCTCCAGGTCTCCAGGTTTCGAAGAGTTGTGATAATGTTGATGCGGAGGAGGAGGAGGATGAGGATGGTGTTCATGTCGATGCTGACGATGGCCATGGTCATGGTGGTGACTATGATGATGATGATGATGATGATGATGATGATGATGATGATGATGATGATGATGGTGATGGTGATGGTGATGGTGATGGTGATGGTGATGATGATGATGATGATGATGATGATGATGATGATGATGATGATGCCGATGATGATGGTGATGATGATAATGATAATGATTATGCTGGTGCTGGTGCTGGTGCTGATACTGATGATGCTGATGATGCTGCTGATGATGAGATGAGTATGCTGCTGATGCTGATGCTGATGATAATCATGATGGCGATGGTGATGGTGACGGTGATGATGGTGATGGTTGTGATGATGATGATGCTGATGATCCTGATCATGATCATGCTCATGATCATTATGATCATTATGACCATGCTGATGAGTGTGATGGCGATGGTGATGATTATGTCGAGTGTGATGATAGTGATGCTGATGATGATAATGATGATGGTGATTATGATGATGCTGATCCTGATAGCGATGCTGATGACGATGAAGAGAAGGAGGAGACGGATGAGGATGAGGATGAGATGAGGATGACCATGAGGATGAGAATTAGGATGAGGATGAGGATGAGGATGAGGATGCAGACGATTAAGGTGTTGACGAAGGGGAGGAGGAGGAGGAGGAGGAAGAGGAGGAAGAGGAAGGCATATTTGAGCAGCTCTCATTAAACTTGTTTGTGTGTCATCTTGGGGCTATCCTGACCTTCTGTGAGGCAGTCTTCTGGGTCCCTCTTCGGCCGTCGTGGAGCCCTCTTGGCCGTATGGGGAGTGCTTGGGGGCCATCTTGGCGCCGTCTTGGGCCGTCGAAGCGCCTTCTAAGGCCGGCATGGGTCCCACAGGAGGCCCTCTCGGGGCCGTTTTGGATGCCTCTTGGGGCATAGTCTGTCCTCTTGGGGCTTTATTGGGGGCCTCTGGGGCCGTCGTGGGGCCATCGTCGAGGCTTCTTGGGGCGATCTTGAGCTGACGGAAGCCCGAAATGGCGAGAATGCGAAAATGTGTTCGAACACCTAAAGCGACTCAACGAGTTTGGCGTCTTCGGACCTTGTTGGAGGTCCTCTTGTGGCCCTCTTGGGCCCTCTAGGAAGGATTTGGGGCCGTCTTGAGGCCAGATTCGGCCGCCCTGGGGCCAGATTGGGGCCGTCTCGCAGCTCGGGACGCGGATCCACCGGATCCACAGCTTTTTGTGAGCGGCCACGGCTTCGGAAGTAGGTGGGATGCGTGCGCCAGTCCGCGGATAGGGGGGGGGTATCCTTCTATCAGAATCGGAAGTTTTGCCAGACAGCATTTGGCATTCTCCACGCCGGGCTCCTACGAGGGCGCGAAGTTACTCGCGCTTCGCGGTCCTCGTTCCTTATCCCCCTCCTCTTCGTCCTCCTTTTCTCCCTTTGGAGGGGCGGCGAGAGAGCGCGAAGTTATTCGCGCTTCGCGGAGCGCGAAGCGCGAAGTTGGGAGCCCTAGTCTCCACGCCTGAACGTGTGATGGGGGCTTTCGAACAGCCCCAAGGAGGCCCAAACGACGCCCCAGAGGGCCCCCAGAGCGCCCACAAGCGCCCAAAGAGGGCCCCAAGAGACCCCCCAAGAGCGTCCAGGAGGCACCCAGGCAGCTCAGGAGAGCCCCACGACGACCCAAGACGGGCCAAGAGGGCCCCAAGAGACTCCCGAGAGCTCCCCAGGGGGCCCCCAAGCGGCCCAAGAAAACCCCAAGACGGCCCAAGATGGCGCCGAGACGGCCCAAGAAAGCTCCCAAAGAACCCAACGACGCGCCCAGACAGCCCAAGGAGACCCCAGAGCCCATAAGAGGACACAAGAGGCCCCCAAGAAGCCCCCAATAGGCCCCAAGACAACCCCGCGCGGCGCCAGGAGCCCCAGGGTAGCCCGATAGGATCACCAGGACCCTCGCCAAATTCAACGTCCTTCTCCACTTGCCTCTTACTGTCCTCCGTCGTCGTCGTCGTCGTCGTCGTCGTCGTCGTCGTCGTCGTCGTCGTCGTCGTCGTCGTCGTCGTCCTCCGCATTCCTCATACTCGCCCTCTTTCTCTTCGTTCTCGTCCTTGTGCTTCTCTTCCCCCTCGTTGTCCTCATGCTCCTCCTCGCTATCCTCACGTTCTCCGCGTCGTCCTCGTCATCGCCTCCTCGTCGCCCTCGCCGTGCTTATCTTCTCATTCGCAAAATAATAAGGCTATTGGCCTAAAGTGGCGCATCCCGTTCTTGTCCGATCAGGTTCTACCACCCCTGAACGTGTGAGGAACACGGTGGCGGATTCCATCCCCCTCGTCCTCATCGTCCTCCTCCTCCTCCTCGTCGTCCTCCTCCTCGTCCTCCTCCTGCTCGTCCTCCCCGTCCTCTCATCTAGCCCTGGGGCGGGCTGGGCGATACCAGCAGCCCCGCTTGGGCGGCAAGCATGGCTGTCGGCGGTGCCTGGTGGCGGAGCGAAGCGGCACCGCTTTACGGGCGGGCACGAAGCCCCCGGGATGCTCGAGGCTTTTGGGAAGCTTTCTTTGCGCCGCCCGTGCGGGCCCGCACCTCCCCGCTGTGCAAGGACTCCAGCGCCCACGCTGATGGACCGCATGTTTTGAGCGTGCTCTTTCCCTTTCCCCGCCCGCGCCCCTCCTTCTGCTACCGTGGGGGCCCATGCCAAGAAACACCCTGCTTGCCTCCAGGGTGCCCTGCGTTTCGTGGGTTTCGATGGTTTTGCCGTGGAGAGCGTGACGCTCCCACACCAAAAATCCATGGACGTCCTGGGGTCTCCGGGTTGGGTTTCTTGTGGAAGGTTTCTTGTGGTCGGACCCCTCCTCTCGGCCAATTCTCGGCCACGTGCACCACAGAGCGCGGCTCGGATCCTCACCGCTGCGATTAGAAAGGTGTGGGCCGGCACGCAGCCCCTGGGATGTTCTAAGTCCCCGGGATGTTCGGAGCTCGGGATCGTGTGGGAGCGCCTTTCGGGAGCACTTGCGAACGAAACCTCATCGGAAGCAAAAGAGCGAGAGAGGCAAGATCATAAAGAAACTCACGGCTTCCAGTGACTGGGGCTGTCTGGAACCACATTGGATTGGATTTTGGCTATTTGGGAGTCTCTTCGGGGGGAGGCCTGTGATCCTTTTGGCCGGCCCACACTGCAAATTATCCGATGCCGGATACACATGTTATTGGGATTCGAGCAGTGGATGAATTTGTGCCGTGACTTGAAGCCGTTACCACTACCGAGAGGTTGCCTGAAAATGTAGATTTGTATCCGGGGCTGACTGGCCCACTCTACCCGCAGGTGGCTGTGCGACACCATGGTGGGGGAGGAGGAGGAGGAGGAGGAGGAGGAGGAGGAGGAGGAGGAGGAAGGAGGAGGAAAAGGAGGAGGAAAAGGAGGAGGAAAAGGAGGAGGAGAATGAGGAGGAGGAAGAGGATGAGGAGTGAGGGTGGAGATTACGAAGGGGCACGGGGAGGTAGATGGGGATGGGGAATGAGAGGAGGACAAGGAGGAGGAGAGGGAGGAGGAGGAGGAGGAGGAGGAGGAGGAAGAGGAGGAGGATGAGGAGGACCAGTGGAAACCCAAGTCATCAACGATGTTGAAATAAACCATCCCTCCAAGCTTCCTCTTCATAGGCCCCTACAACGGTTCATTCCCATTGGGGGACCTGCCTCGTTGGAAGACAATTGTTTGAAGACCCTGAAGCATGCCAACGCATTGTTCTCGAGATTCCAACGCCACGGATCAACTTGAATGCTGCGTCTTAAACGATCTTGAATCGCGCCAGAACATCATTCCTGGAACTTCAACCCCGCGAATCGGCGTAATTGTTGGCCCTCATAATCCTGAATCCTTCCCAAACACCATTTCTGGTTTGTTGGTCATGAGAATCCGTGATTTTTCAAGCTTCAAACATTACTCTGGCGACGTACCCAACCCCTGCGCAATGCGAGACAGGAGTAGCTTGGGAGATTTGACGAGAAGGCGGCGACGTGACATGGACGCATCTACGTCTGCGAGCGGCATTCGGAAGGTTCGCAGGTCCCCCAGGGGAAAAACGATGAGTAACTAAATGAACCCCTGAGTCACTAAGGAAGACGCAAGGTCCAAAAGGAGACGGTGGGCAAGGGGCTTAAAACGTCGGAGGGGCAGCAACAACATGACAAGCCCCCCCCAAGGACAGCGAGGCCCCGCTCAGGTCTGCGAAGTGCCTCACTCCGCTGGAACCAGCAGCAGCCTTCGAAAATGGCGAACCCACCAGCAGCCCTCGAAAGTGCCGACAATTTCGCAGATCGCAGCCCCACAGGGACGGGGAGGTACCGCTCAGATCCGCGCGGTGCCTCACTCCGCTGGACCCACCAGCAGCCCTCGAAAGTGGCGACAAACTCGCAGATCGTATCCCCCCAAGGACGGGGAGGTCCGCTAAGATCCGCGCGGTGCCTCACTTCGCTGAACCCACCAGCAACCTTCGAAAGTGGCAATCCCGCTCAGATCCGCGCGGTGCCTCACTCCGTTGGACCCAGCAGCAGCCCTCGAAATTGGCGACATTTTCGCAGATCGCAGCCCCCAGGGACGGGGAGGTCCCGCTCAGACCCGCGCGGTGCCTCACTCCGCTGGACCCACCAGCAGCCCTCGAAAGTGGCGACAGTTTCGCAGATCGCAGCCCCCTGGGGACGGCGAGGTCCCGCTCAGATCCGCGCGGTGTTTCACTCCGCAGGACCCACCAGCACCCCTCGAACGTGGCGACCATTTTGCAGATCGCAGCCCCCCAGGGACGGGGAGGTACCGCTCAGATCCGCGTGGTGCCTCACCTCGCTGGACCCACCAGCAGCCTTCGAAAGTGGCGACACGCTCGCAGATCGCAGCCCCCCAGGGACGGGGAGGTACCGCTCAGATCCGCGTGGTGCCTCACCTCGCTGGACCCACCAGCAGCCCTCGAAAGTGGCGACACGTTCGCAGATCGCAGACCCCCCAGGGAGCAGCCCTCGAAAGTGACGACGGCTTCGCAGATCGCGGCCCCCCCAGGGACGGGGAGGTCCCGCTCAGATCCGCGCGGTGTTTCACCCCGCAGGACCCACCCGCAGCCCTCGAAAATGGCGACAATTTCGCAGATCGTAGCCCCCATGGACGGGGAGGTCCCGCTAAGATCCCCGCGGTGCCCCACTTCGCTGGACCCACCAGCAGCCCTCGAAAGTGGCGACAGTTTCGCAGATCGCAACCCCCAGGGATGGGGAGGTCCCGCTCAGATCCCCGCGGTGCCCCACTCCGCAGGACCCGACCCACCAGCAGCCCTCGAAAGTGGCGACAGTTTCGCAGATCGCAGCCCCCAGGGATGGGGAGGTCCCGCTCAGATCCGCGCGGTGCCTCACCCCGTTGGACCCACCAGCAGCCCTCGAAAGTGGCGACAATTTCGCAGATCGCAGCCCCCCAGGGACGGGGAGGTCCCGCTCAGATCCCCGCGGTGCCTGACTCCGTTGGACCCACCAGCAGCCCTCGGAAGTGGCGACAGTTTCGCAGATCGCAGCCCCCCAAGGATGGCGAGGTCCGCACACATCAAGAGGAGACAAGAGCGGAGCGGGAGACGGGAGACAGGGAGGAGGAGGAGGAGGAGGAGGAGGAGGAGGCGGAGGAGGAGGAGGAGGAGGAGGAGGAGGAGGAGGAGGAGGATTGGAGACCGCAGTGCTATATTCAGAACGAATACCCAACCAAGGAGGGTTGGTAAGAAAACGAATGTGTGCGGCGCTAAGGCGAGAGCCACATGTCGAAAAGGAACCACCCCCCAATCCGTGAAACTCTTGCAAATTGTCAAAACGAATGTGCGCGGCGCTCAGGCGACGCTAAGGCGAGGGCCACATTCTGAAAACGACCCGCCCTCCACTTGTAAAACTGCTGTCAACGTTTAAGCTTCAGGCTCATAAGTGTGGAGGAAGTCTCAGGCGAAACGCCTGGCCCGCCCTGCAAACTGGCCTCGGGATGCGGCAGGGAGAAATGATTTATAAGGAAAATGAATGGAAGGGGAATGCAGGTACGGGTATTGGTTAGATTGAGGAGTGCAGCTGGATCGCTTAAAGAAGGGACGCGTTTGGTCCGGAAGTGGCTCAGGACTCATTCGGTTATTCTTTCAGTTTTTTCGAGGTCACCGAACATATCGACCTAGCCAGAGCACGAAAAAGGTTCGTTCTTCAAATAACTCCTTGGGGCAAGACGACGATTGAAGATTGCATCAGAGGGCGGCGTTGCGAGACGGAACGGGGAGGGCGAGTCTGAAGGCCGATGATCGGAACGGGGGTGTCTCGCCAAGCCGCTTGCGCAGGAAGAGGGAGGAGAAGGAGAATGAGGAGGAGAGGTCAGGTCATTAACATAATAAACGTAAAGGGAGGAGTAGGATGAGGGTTTGGTGGTCTCCAGTCCGCTCCCCGACGTACAGTTTGGCTGAGTCACAGTTGCCCGTCTTGTCTGAGGTTTCGAGAGTGTGCCCGGGTCAGATATGGCACGGCTTGTCGCACCCAGGCCTCGCATTGTGAGAAGGGGAAGGAGCCGAGAGAGTTTTCTTGGATAGTAAGGGGCTCCAGTTTTGTGAGGGTATCCGAATCGTTTCGCAATATTCGCGTCGTTTGTGTAAATATTGCCATCGCATGTTATTTCTTAGCTTTCTCTCCTGCCAGCACATTCTGATGTTTTGCCCTGGACGCGTGCGCAGGCCTCCATCTTAGCCGAGGCCGCCCCAAGCTCTTGTCAGCAAATGGTGTGCGATACAGCTGTCTCAGTCGAGAGGGGCCTTGGACGCGCTCTCATATGCCTACGTTGTCTGTCACGTGGCTATGTTAAGTCCACAGCTCTCAAGCACCCGTGCTTGTGAAGGATCATCGTACGTAGGGAGCATGCTGTTTCAGCTGTCTTTCTCGCAACACACTCCCTCCATCTAGCATCATCCACCCCCGCCTCTCCTGTTTGGATATCCTGCGCAACAGCCCCAGGCATCATGGGCTTCAGATGTAAGTTTGCTGATCTCTTCAGGAGGAGATATCGCAAAGCAGCCGCTGCCGTTGCCCCCCAAACCAGATCCACATCTTATGTCAGTCATCTGCGCATGTTGGTGACTCACTTTTCAATTTGGTATAGGATCCGCTCGCCCATGTAACACACAACTGAGGTGCGACCAGCGGTGACAGTATTGTACACAGGCGATGCGGCGGTTGCAGCCGATCGTTTCAAGCAAGTTCAAGTGCGTATTGACCGCGGCCCGTCAGTCGCCGAAAGGTCGCATGGTGTACAATCATTCGTTCTCCGTTATAGCCGGGACACAAGAACAATGATTACGATGCTACGGGGAACCATCTCGAAGCCATCTTAGGCCAACTTGAGGTCATTTTGTGGCGTCTTGGAGATATCTTTCGGCGATCTTGGGCTCTCTCGGATCCGTCTTGG
Organism: Prorocentrum cordatum; assembly: GCA_963575745.1. Taxonomy (NCBI): domain Eukaryota; class Dinophyceae; order Prorocentrales; family Prorocentraceae; genus Prorocentrum; species Prorocentrum cordatum. Next base: position 11,209 of record CAUYUJ010013492.1, read on the forward strand.
AAGCGTCTTGGGACCATCTTGGAGGCCATCTGGTCTAGGGCCATATTGGCCGTCTTGGAGGCGGCGTGAGCGATGGGCTCTGGATTTTCGCCGGCTTTCAGGATGGCTGGTTGTTGGCTGGGCTGAGACCCAACGGGGAGTTCTGTAGAATCAACATGTTGCCAGACATTTGGCACGCCGTGCACACCTGTGGCAATACCACAGGGGGCGGCGGATGACGGAAAGCGCGCGTGTAGCGTGCGATCCGTTAGTCGGAAGGAACTAATTATGGGGAGTCTGAGGGGGTGGCCTCTGCATTGCGCGGGTGAAATGGGATCTAATGCCATTAGTTGTCCTTGTTTTTCCGTTTAAAGAGCCCTTAACAGGGATAATCGGGTGTTTATTTGGCCCGCCCGTTTCCTTGTCAACGGACCGTTAACAGTGAAATTGTTGGCCCGCCCGTTTCCTTGTTAACGGACCGTTAGAGAAATGTTTCGCTCGGGCACCCTTTTTCTTTTTTAACGGAGCCCCTAACAGGGAAAACGGGGTTCTTAACAGGGAAAAAACAGGGTTGCACGCTCGGGCACTTTTTTCCTTGTTAACAGAACCCTTAGCAGGGACTTAACACGGAACATCGGGTGACGGACGCGTTTTTCCTTGCTAACGGTCCGTTAACAGGGAAAAGAGTTCCGTGCTAACGGACCGTTAACAGACCTCGAACACCGCGGTTCCCAAGAGCGACCAGTGACGTAAATAAGTGACCAGACCAGGGCTCCGAACAGAGAGCGGTGACGTCACCAGTTCTTGACACCAGGGCCCGAAACGGGCGGCAACGTAAGCTCCGCGTGAGCTCCGCGTAGGCTTCGCGTAAGCGCGTAAAGCCCTTGTCAACTTGAGTTACCTCCAAGACAGTCCATGAGAGGCCAAGCGTCCTCCAAGACGGTCCAAGATGCCTCCAAGACGACCCAAGACGCCAGAGGCCCGTATGATCACCCCAAGATGGCCCACGATACCCCAAAGACGGCCCCAAGACGTGTTCGAACAATTGCACGTATGCAGACGGCTGCAACGGCCTCCAAGACGGCGTAGAGAGGCCCAGACGGGCCCGAGGACGGCCCAAGAGCGATCCAGATAGCCCACGACGGCTTCAATACGGCTCAAGAGGTCTCCAAGACCCCCCCGAGCACCGATGGGCGGTCTAAGCGGGAAAAACAACGAAGGTAGGGTTTCCGCCGCTTGGGGGGCGCCCTTGGCCCCGCCCTACTTGCATAAGCTCTCCGCCAGCTTAAGGCACCTCCAAGACAGCGTGCGAGAGGCCCAGACGGGACCGAAGACGGCCCAAGAGCGATCCAAGGTAGCCAAAGATGGCTTCAGCACAGCCCAAGATGCCTCCAAGACACCCCAAGCGGCACCCGAGAGGACCCCCAAAAGTGTTGAAGGACGAATAAACCATTGTTGCCTTTATATGTATGAAGGTTTTCCAGTTCCTCGCCTTTTCGGACAAGAACGGCCCGTTACAGCTCCAGAGCCCCCCGAGATTGTGCCATGACGGCCCGAGAGGCTCCCAAGAGAGCCTGAGGACGGCCCAGAAGGGCCCCGAGAGGGCCTAAGAGAGCCACAAGACGGCTCAAGGAGGGTCTGGGAGACGCCCACGATGCTCCCAAGAGACAGTATTTGGTCGTCATCATGATTCATTCGTGTTTTATCGCGCTCTGGTACCTTCTCAAGATACCAGCGCGCCCTGGTTCCTCCTCAGGAGGCCTCCTGCAGCTTCGAGATAGCTCGAGAGGGCGCGCAACATGCCACCACGATGCCCAGAGAGAACCTCCAGACGGGGAGACAGAGAGAAAGAACGGGCAAGCCAGCGACATCTCGCGCTCTGAAAGTAACTGCGCTTTCCGTCCCCGTGCCAAGGAGGTAACGGAAAGAGCGAGGTACGAGTGATGACGTTGTGTTGGGGCGAAGCCCTTAAGGGAGGGGTCCAGGGGAGGGGCGAGGCGGAGACGCAGGGTTGGTAATGGCCGTTTTCGGGTTTTCCTTCTGGTGTTTGCATGTGTTTCGGGTTCCCCCCAATATGGCCCAAGAGCGCTCCAAGAGAGCCCAAGACCGCCGAAGACGGCCCAAGAGGCGCCCAAGGGGCGTCCCAAAAGGGCCCCAAGAGGCCAACATCATTGATTTGCTGTAGGGAAACGTGCATTTTCAGCATATACGGCTTCTCGGTTTTCACGGCGTTGACGACGGTCCAAGAGGCCCCAAAGACCGCCCCCAAGACGGCCCAAGAGGGCCCCAAGACGACCCCAAGAGGGGGATCACGAACCGAAAAGTTTAGCCTTTCGCCCCAAGACGCTCCCAGGAGGCCCCAAGAGCCCCCCAAGAAGCCCCAAGAGGCGTCCCAAGAGGCGTCCCAAGAGGCCACCAGGAGGCCAAAATCATTAATTTCCGATGGGAAAAGGGACATTTTCAGCATGCACGGCTTTTCGGCTTTCACGGCGTTGAAGACGGTCCAAGAGGCCCCAAAGACCGCCCCAAGACGGCCCAAGAAGAGGCCCCCAAAACGGCCCAAGGGGGCCCCAAGACGGCCCAAGAGGCTTCCAAGAGGCCCCCAAAACGGCCCAAGACGGCCCCAAGATGGCCCAAGAGGCGCCCAAGACGGCCCAAGAGGGCCCCAAGACGGCCCCAAGAGGAGGACCACGAACCGAAAAGTCTAGCCTTTCGCCCCAAGAAGTTCCCAGGAGGCCCCAAGAACCCCCCAAGAAGCCCCAAGAGGCCCTCAAGAGGTCCCCCAAAGGGCTCCAAAAGGGCCCCAATAGGACTCCCAAGAAGGCCCAGAGACGCCAAATAAAGAGCGATCGGTAACGCAAAAAGCTCTTTACACCAAGGCTCCCAAGAGCGAACGGTGACGTAAACAAGCTAATAAGACCAAGGCTCCCAGCAGAGAAGGCCCAGCCAAGGCTCAGGAACGGGCGGCAACGCAACACTCTCTGAACACCAAGGCTCCCAAGAGCGAGGGGTGACGTAACAAGCTCTCAACGCCAAGGCTCCCAGTACGAACGGTGGTGTGAGTAATTTCGGTTTCTGTTTCTGAAGCGCTCTTTCCGTTTCCGTGCCGGCCCTGGTAACGGAAAGAGCGAGGTACGAGTGATGACGTTCTGGTGTGGGCGAAGCCCTAAAGGGAGGGGTTCCAGGGGAGGGGGGTAGCGTGCGCACTTGCGTGTTAATGGCCGTTTTCGGGTTTTCCTTCGGGTTTATGCATGTTTTTCGGGTTCCCCCCCAAGACGGCCCAAGAGCGCTCCAAGAGAGCCCAAGACCGCCCAAGACGGCCCAAGAGGCCCCCAAGAGGCCCCCAAGAGGCGCCCAAGTGGCGTCCAAGAGGCCCCCAAAACGGCGCAAGAGGGCCCCAAGACGGCCCAAGAGGCGCTCACGACGGCCCAAGAGGGCGCCAAGACGGCCCCAAGAGGGGGACCACGAACCGAAAAGTCTAGCCTTTCGCCCCAAGACGCTCCCAGGAGGCCCCCAGAGCCCCCCAAGAAGCCCCAAGAGGCCCCCAAGAGGCGTCCCAAGAGGCCACCGGGAGGCGAAAATCATTGATTTGCATACAAGGCTTTTCGGCTTTCACTGCGTTGAAGACGCTCCAAGAGGCCCCCAAGAACGCCCCAAGACGGCCCAAGAGGCTCCCAAGAGGCCCCCAAAACGGCCCAAGAGGGCGCCAAGACGGCCCAAGAGGCGCCCAAGACTGCCCAAGAGGGCCCCAAGACGGCCCCAAGAGGGGGACCACGAACCGAAAAGTTTAGCCTTTCGCCCCAAGAAGCTCCCAGGAGGCCCCCAGAGCCCCCCAAGAAGCCCCAAGAGGTTCACAAGAGGCCTCCAAAAGGGCCCGACAAGGACCCCAATAGGACTCCCAAGAAGACCCAGAGACGCCAAATAGAGAGCGATCGGTAACGCAAAAAGCTCTTCACACCAAGGCTCCCAAGAGCGAACGGTGACGTAAACAAGCTGATAAGACCAAGGCTCCCAGCAGAGAGCGGTGACGTAACAAGTTCCTGACACCAAGGCCCAGCCAAGGCTCAGGAACGGGCGGCAACGCAACACTCTCTGAACACCAAGGCTCCCAAGAGCGAGGGGTGACGTAACAAGCTCTCAACGCCAAGGCTCCCAGTACGAACGGTGGTGTGAGTAATTTCGGTTTCTGTTCCTGAAGCGCTCTTTCCGTTTCTGTGCCGGGCCAGGTCTAATGGCTTTCGGACATCCCGCCACCGTGCTTGGGTTGTGGGTCATATGCCTCTATGATGTTCTTTGGGATGCCGCAGGAGGCCTCTCGGGGGCCTCGTGGAGGCAATTTTGAAGCCTCTTGGGGGCCGTTCTGGGGCCTCTTGGAGCATCTTGAGCTTGGCCAGATGGTCCAAGGGTGCCCCGAATCGCTGCACCATCGGTCCCAGACACCCAAAAACATGGCCCAAGAAGCCTTCGGTGCCCTAAGAAAGCTCCAAGAGTCTTCCCAAGAGGGCCCCGAGAAGCCAAAATCATTGATTTCCATTCGAAGTTTCAATGTTTCTTGGATTCTCGACTTTTCGAGCTTCCGACGCTCCAAGATGTCTCAAGAGGCCCCCAAGACCGCCCCAACACGGCCCCAAGAGGGCCCCGAGACGGCCCAAGAGGGCCTGGCCTCAACACGGCCCAAAAGAGCTCCAAGACAGCCCCAGGAGGGGCCCAAGAGTGGCAGCCCGAATCAACAATTCGAGCCTTCTATCCCAAGATGCCCCCAGGAGGCCCCAAGAGGCAGGGCACGCGGGAATCCCCGCGAGGTTTGAGAATTTTGGGTCCGGGCCCCGAAAAGAGTCTTCATGGTTGAGGGCTGAGGCTCAGGGATCCAGCAATGGACCTGGGGACATTTCACTTCGTGCCACAGGGGCACGTGGCGGATAGCGTCGTTGACGCATCTTGGGTTAACTCTGGTCCTACTTCCCCTTCTTCCTCCTCTCTCTCACATCCCTCCTCCCTGCCTCCCGTCCATCCTCCGTCCCCCCATGTCCATCACTCCTCTCTCCTGCTTCCTTCGGCGATGCCGAAGAAGGGGCAGAGTAAAGGGGTGGCCTTCAGAAAGGCAGGGGCTTTTCAAAAAAGATCGGCCTTCCTTGACCCAAGACTTTGGCCCAGGCGCTTCCAGGGCCCCTCTTGGAAGGGCGCCTCTGCCTTGACCCTTAGTGCTCGTCTCCAATCCCTCCCTCGCTGCCTCCCCCCTTCTCCCTCCCTCCTCCCCCTCTCTCCTCCCTCCTCTCCTCCTTCACCTGCACTTGCTCCAAGGGACGGTTAGGGGGTCCTGCGGCTCGGAGGAGGACGGGTTCAACAGAGGACCAGCTCGACACGCTTACCAGTTCGAAGGATGGCTTGTTCACCCGAGACCAGTTCAACAGAGGACTGGTTCAACACAGACAGGTTCAGCAGAGACCGGTTCCCATGATCTCGTTCCTCAGATCTTGTTCCAGAGGACCAGTCATAGACGTTTCCACAGAACCAGTCCCACGGGCCCAGTTTCACACCACGGGTTCCACAGGACCAGTTCCATAGGACTGGCTCCACATGACCACTTCCACAGTAGCAGGGGCACGTCGTTGGGGCCAGGGATGGGGAGGGCAGGACAGGTAGCCAGGGGAACATCGGGAAGAATGAGGAGGGAAAGTGAAGAAATGACGGGGGTCAGAGGGGGACATGAGGAGAATGAAGAACATGAGGGAAACATGAGGAGGGGACGGATGAATCAGTGAGAAAAAGTGGAAGGTGGAAGAGGTGGACGAAGGGGTGAAGGACGAGGGAGGACGACGAGGGGCAGAAGGAGGAGGCGGAGGTGGAGAAGGAGAGCATGGAGACGGATTCCGTCTGCACCTGCTCTCCGAGTGTAACCCAGAGCTGCTCCCTCCTCTCTCCTACCCCTCCCTCCTCCGCCCCCTCCTCCCCTCCTTCCTCCTTCTTTCTCGTCCCATTCCACGTCACTCGTCACTCCGGGTCGAAGGTTCGGAGAAACAGTCCGGGGAATTTGTCGAGGGAACCGGTCTTCTGGGGAGCCAGTGCTATACAGGAAGAGGTTCGGGGGACACGGTTTTATGGAAACGGTGTGGAGGAAACAGATGCAGGAAACGGTTTTGCGGAAACGATCCTGGGGAAATAACAGTGCAGAAACGGTCCCGAGGAAACGGGTCTCCAGGGAGGCGGTGTCCAGAGAAGCGGTTTCCAGGGGAACATTTTTTGGGACGAGGTCTTGTGCGGCAGGGTAGTTCGGCCGAGGCTTAGTGTGGAACGGCTTCTCTTACGTCGCTCCCTCCCTCCCTCCTTCCTTTCACCTTACCTCATCCTCTCACTCCTTCCATCCTCTCACTCCTTCCTCTCCCTTCCTCCTCCCGTCCCTCCCTACGTCGCTCCCTCCCTCTCTCCCTCCCTCCACTCGCCCTCTCTCTCCCTTCGTCCTCTCCCCCCCTCCCTCCTTTCATCCCCTCTCCCTCTCTCGTGCCCTCTCTTCCGCCCCCCCCTCCCTCCCCTCCCCGCCGCCGAACCCCCCGGCCGCGAGGGCTCCTCCGAGGGCCGGCCCCCCGGCGCTGGGGGCTCGCAGTCCTCCGTGCAGAAGGGCGGCGCGACCTCCTCGGCCCGCCGCCGCGCCGGCCGCCAGCTCCGCTGCAGGTCGGCCACGCGCAGAGGGGGGTTGGGGGAGGGGGGAGGGCTTCTTAGCAGCACCCCTGCTCCTTAGAAGGCGCGGTCCTTATGTATAGGTGTAAGGCCGCCGCCTTCTAAGAAGCAGCCTCCTGCTAAGAAGCCTTCCCCCCTCCCTCCACCCCCTTCTGCGCGCCGCCAAGCAGGGCATCGGGAGCCTTGAGTCAGGGGTCAGTGCAAGCCAAGAGCTCCCACGAGGGCGCGAAGTGGTTCGCGCTTCGCGTTTCTCGTTTCTTCTCCCCTTCCTCCTCGTCCTGCTTCTCTCCCTTGGGGGGGGCGGCGCGAGAGCGCGAAGATATTCGCGCTTCGCGGAGCGCGGAGCGCGAAGTGTGGAGCCCTTAGCAAGCGGGAGTCAGCCAGAGCGCCAGAGGTCTGCATGGACCCGGGCCATCTCGTCCCTGGGGGCAGATGTTGCCTACCAGGGGCAGCGTTGGGGACACAAGGCTTCGAGGCTTCGAGGTTTGAGGTGGGACATAAGGCTTCAGATGGGCTCGGGAGGGGGGGACAAGGCTTCGAGCCAGGTCACCCCAAGGGGCGCGAAGATAATCGCGCTTCGCGCATCGCGGCTGAGGTTGGAGATGCGCCCTTTTCCAAGGCGGCCTCCCGGGGGCGCGAAGGCAACCGCGCGTCGCGCATCCGCGGGCCGCGCATCAGGGGAGGACATGAGGTTTGGGGTTTTCTCGCGCTTTCGTCGGCTCTTGGCGGTCTTCCAGCCTCTGGACGCCTTCCAGCGACTGCGCCTCGCCGAGAGCATTCTGGGGGGGCCCGGATCGTCCCGAACGGCCTTTGGAGGCCCAGATTATGGCCCGAAAGCGATTTGTATCAGGGGCGACGGGCCTCCTTTATTGTGCCCCTCAGCCCAGGGCAGGTTGACCTCTCTTTCCCGTTACTCGGGAGGGGAGAAGAGCATCAGTGCCGCGCTGCTGTCGGGAGCCCGTCGGCACGTTGCTCCTTCGCCGAAGGCTTGGTCTTTCTTCAGCAGCAACCCGCTCTTGGATCCCCCGCGGCGACGTGCCATTGGTACTTGCGTTTGCTCCCCCATCCGCCTTCCCACACCGATCCATGAGAACGCATGCACTCCCCATTCCACCTCCAGTCACGGGCCTCCAACACCTGGGCTCTTACAGTGGGGTCCCATGCCAAGAAACACCCTGCTTGCCTTCAGGGTTCCCTGGGTTTCTTGGGTTTCGATGGTTCTCTGATGGAGGGCGCGATGTTCGCACACCAAAAGTCGATGGACGTCCTGGGGCCTCAGGGTTGGGTCTCTTGTGGAAGGTCTCTTGTGGACTGGCCTCCACTGCATGTCAGAGCGTGAAGCGGGGGGGAAGGGCGGCCCATGAGGCAGCGGGGAGCACGAGGAGGAGGAGGAAGAGGAGGAGGAGGAGGAGGAGGAGGAGGAGGAGGAGGGTGGCCCTCCCGACTCCTTCTTGTTATCCTTGTCGTCATCCTTTCGATTCTCGGTGGTCGGGCCTCCACTGTATACCCCAACTCCCACGTCGGCTCCCGAGTGCTCCAGCCTCCCTGCGCTGCCCTCTTGGGGCAGGCCCGGTCAGACTGACATCGCGCGCTCGCTTGCTCACGCACTCGCCCGCTCCGGAGGAGGAGGAGGAGGAGGAGGACCTTCCTCCTCCTCCTCGTCCTCCTCCTCCTCCTCCGCCTCCTCCTCCTCTTCCTCCTCGCGCTCGCTCGCTCGCTCGCTCGCTCCTCCCTCAGTCACTCGTTTCGGCGGAGTGCAAGGAGGAGGTTGCGAAGGGGAGCGACCTTCTAAGAAGACAGGAGGTTCCTCAGGAGTCCCCCCGCTAAGCGAGAAGCCTTCTTGGCAGCTCCGGACCCTTCTGGGAAGCTCTTCGCCCTCCTTAGAAGGCCCCCCTGTCGCCCCACCCCCGCATATGCGCCGCCGATACATGGGCGGCATGAAAGGTTGGCCCAATTGTGTCGCTGCGGTGTTCTCAGTACGACCGCATGAGCATGCTGAAGAATCCAGACGAACACACAACCATCGTGCACGAATGTAACGTTGCATCGGTTGTGAGAGGAGGTCCCACGCGATTCGTTCGTTTCGAACCAGGTTATAACCAGGTTCCAAGCCACCTTTCCAAGGACCTCCCGCGCGAACCGTTCGTTCTCTGACAGTTTCGAACAGGTTCTACTGTTTCTGTTACAGGGAAGTCCCGCGTGGCTTGCCGTTCCCGAACCGACAAACCACTCCTCCGATTCACAAATAATTGCGAGCACAAGCCCGAGGTTGCCCACCTCCCCTCCCGCGCAGCATCTTCCCCACCACATTGTACCGCGTCCATCACGGCGACTTTCGGGCTATGCGATTCCACAGCCCGAATTCACGCATCACCGGCCTGTCAAAAGTAGGCGATATTTGATCACGACATGGTAATTACCGCTTCCTCCCGTGACGCATTTCCACCTCCAGTCTTGGGGTCGGAATTACTCTTGCGACGGCGCGGCAAATCCATGGATCGCTAATCCATGTTTGCGCGCCCCCGACTGCGGGTGCCTTAGTCAGCCGAAAAATAAACACTTCATACACAAACATAAACTTCTGGAGGTTCCTCCCTCTCTCCCTTTCTTCATCCCTAGGGGTCAGTGCCAACCGAAATCCGCGCGGACTTCCGAAAGCTTACGTCTGTGCCGTTCCCTGGTGTTCTAGTCAATGCGCCCTGCTCCCGTTCTTTTGGATTCGGCCAGGGAGGCCGTTTGGGGGCCTTTTGGCGTCCGCGCTCCAGCATCTCCCAGCGCTCGTTGAGAGCGTGCCGCAGAAGCTCGACGCGCCGCTGCCGCCGAATTCGAAGCGCTTGCCGGAAGGGTCCCAAAGGGCCTTGCACTCCCGCCTTCCTCCCGCCCTTCCCTTTCTCTCTCCCACCCCTTCTCCCTCCCTCCGGCCCGTCCCCTCTTCCATCCCTCCCCGTCTCGTTTCCCCGCCCCCTCTGCCCTCTTCTTAAATCTCTCTCCCCTCTTCCCTCCCTCCTCCGGTTCTCCCTCTTTTTGTATGGCGTTTATGTTCTATCTCTACGTATGTTTCTACATTTCAGCCATGTGCACAACCATCTAGTAGTTCTGGTCCCTTTCTCCCTCTCTCGATCTCCCTCTCCCTCCCTCTCTCTCTATCCTTCTCTCTCTCTCTCTCGCTCTCGCTCCCCTCCTCTCTACCTCCCATCCTCCTGGACCCTCTTCTTGTTATCTCTCTACCTCACCTCACCCCTCGTATGCCATCAATTGAGCATTGCCTTCTGGAGTCGCTTCCCCACATAATATTTTGCTTCGTTGCCTGAAATTTATTGGGAGCGCTTGTCGCTTCCAGCCAGATTCCGCCCGATGCTGGTTTACCCGACGTTGTCCAAGATGGGTCGGAAGTCCCTCGCTTCGGCCTCTCTCGTCCCCCCCCTGGCTCGCCGAGAAAGTCTGCGCCAGGCGCCGAAGAAGGAGGAGCCCGAGGTTGTCCTAGATAGCTGGGAGGAGCGCCGCTGATGGGAAAGGGTACGGAGCTGAAAGCGACAGGGGGAGAAATCGTATGGAGGGGATCGTGGAACGACAGGGGGAGAAAGCGTATGGAGGGGGTCTAGGCGGAGGAGCACGGGGACAAGGGAGGAGGGCGAGGGGAGAGGAGTGGAAGATGGGGGGGGGAGGGGAGGGGGAAGTGCAGCACAGTGGAGACCGATGCCAAGAAACACCCTGCTTGCCTCCAAGGTGTCTTGGGTTTCTTAGGTTTCGATGGCTTGCTATGGAAATCGTGACGTTCCCACACAACAAAATAATGGACGTCCTGGGGCCTCAGGGTTGGGTTTCTTATGGAAGGTTTCTTGTGGACTGGCCTCCACTGCATGTCAGAGCGTGAAGCGGGGGGGAAGGGCGGCCCATGAGGCAGCGGGGAGCACGAGGAGGAGGAGGAAGAGGAGGAGGAGGAGGAGGAGGAGGAGGAGGGTGGCCCTCCCGACTCCTTCTTGTTATCCTTGTCGTCATCCTTTCGATTCTCGCGACTTGCAGATGCGATGGAGGCGGGTGCAGGCGGGGACTACCGAAAATCCAGGATCCCCATGCGCAGTCGAGAGTTTCATACACCAATTTGGCTGATCAACGCTCGAGCTTACGCGCGTCAAAAAAATCCTGCCAGCCTTGCTCATTGTCTGTCCAGCGTTGGCCAAGTCGTTGACTAGGAAATGACTGCTCAATTCCATCCCAGATAGTTTTACAATTTCCCCGAACAGTGCTTGCACTACGAGGTTATTGCTGATTCGTCAGACAGTGTTTGCACTGAACGGCTCTTACCTAGCTTATGTAAGCAATTGGGTGAGTCTTCCGAGTTCTCGCCTAGTAAGCGCCCGTGGCCGCCCGTCGCCACTTCGCCGCCGCCTTCTGTTTGGCCGAGTCTTTCGGGTTTACGCCTGGTGGGCGTCGCGGTCGCCCGCCGCCTCGCCTCGCCGCTTCGTGCGTTGGCGGGGTCTTCCGGGGTTTCCCCCGTGGGCGCCCGTCGCCGCCTCGCGCGCTGGCGGCACCACACAATTTCCACCACAAGCTTGCACTGTATTCGGAGGTTGGTAGACCTCCTACCCTGACACGTCGATTAGCGAATTGGCCGTTTTCGGTTCGCGAGAGGGCGTCGCGGCCGTCATTCTTGCTGGTCCAGGTCCGTTGGTTTCGGTCACGGGCCGGTTTCACTAAAGGGTGGTTTGCTAAAGGGAGGTTTGTCCACCGCCGATGTATAGTTTCCGCCGCAGAGCTTGCACAACACCAATTCCAACACCCTGCTCGCAGCACAGAACTCGCACCACCTAGTTTGCAACTTAGAGATTACAGCACATGATTTTCACACAGTGCTTCCAACATGGCGCAAATCCGTTGTTTGGGGTCACGCTGGCAAACATGCTCGAAGTAATCGGATGGGTGCTCGCTCCGGGTGTTTGCCTGGTCGACCCACGTCGCCGCTTCGTCGCGCCTCGTGCGCTGGCTGGGTCACCGGGGTTTTCGCTCAGTGGGCATCTGTGGACGCGCGTCGCCGCCTCGTGTCCCGGCTGCGCTGCATAGGTTACACCTTTCTCTGCATCGTTCGCACTGCACGGCTTCAACCACACAGTTTGCACCACATCCCTTCCACCGCATGGCTTCACTTTAAACGGAGAAGGTTAAAGGCGAGGTATAAATCGAGCATGTACCGCTGCCGTGTCTGGCTCAAGCCGGGCCCGGCCAAATATATGATTGTGCCTCACCGAGGCGCACGATTGGTATCTGAGATCGGAAAATACCTTTTCCATTGAAGATGCCTCTTCTATCCTTTACTCCAGATCCCATGCTTCGTCTCGCTCTCTTGCTCATGCGATATGAGCCAAAGCCTGGGATATGGCAACGCTTGAAGCGTAACACATACCTAAGCTTACCAGCATGTTTTCGACTTGGTAGCGGAGCTGGCTACACTCTCGTGTGGCTGGCTCTCGCTCTGATTCCTGTAATCCACGGCACAACTTGGTGGACTACTACTACGGTGGAATACCATGTTGCGCCGGCTCTGCGAGGAGCGGAGCCAGTCCGCGATCGAGCTAGCGGGGCAACCCGCGAACTCGAGACGCTCTCTCCTACTTCACTGCGCTACTTCACTCTCGACTTCCACCAGCTGCCAATCGGCAACTCGATCGAGAACGTGGTCACCCTGCGGGGCTACCCGCAGCGGGGCCACCTGCATCCCGTGCCAGTCAGGCGCCTCACGGCTACTACGCCAGAGCCTGACAAACCACAGCCTAAACCAATCACCGAAGCCGAAATGCACATGCACTGGATTAAGATAACTATCTTCGGCATTCTGTGGGTAATAATGGGATGTGCTGTGGGATACATGCGGCAGGGGATGGACGACACGCGTACTACTGGCCCTTCATGGGACCCTGCCGGTACTACGCCTTTTCGCGAATACGTTCGCGAAGTACATGCATGGATAAACGTAACGAGCGGCAATATGACGCCACCACAACAAGCTGCAGCACTACAACGAGGCCTTCAAGGTCTTGCTCGTCGTATCGCCATGCAGGTCCCCTCCCAGATCATCAACTATGGTGTAACTGTCAATGGACAGCCAACGGATGCAGTCACATATATACTGTACCCACTGAGCACCAAATTTGAAAATCTGGAAGATGAGCGCCAGCTCAACTCTGGCACTGCCCTTATCGACTTTCGCGTCGAAAGGGGCGAGCGAATCGACTCAGTGTTAGCTCGATTCGAGATGGCCCGTGACGAGGCTAACTCTGTTGGCTTTGTCATCCCCAACTTTCAGATCCTAACGCTGATTCTTTTCAGAGCGTTAGGCGTTGGCGCGTCACGAGCCCAACACCTGCTGGAGCCTTTTAATCATCAGATGCCCAGAACACAAGCAGACTATGACAGGCTGCTGACCAGGATGAGGAACTACGGACATGTTGCCGAGCGCTCTCCTGGCAACATTGCGGGTATCTTCGCAGGGCACCACTCACATGCAGGTGTCTACGCCACGACTGCGGGGTCACCCGCTGGTCCTGGCGAGCCAAGTCCCTGGGCTGACCCAGCCGATATGCCCAACGAGGCCACTGCCTTCTTAGGGCAGACCGGCCAGGCATCGGCAGAGGCAGCTGAGGCGAACGCCTGGTCGAACTACTCGCCAGGCGCCGCCTACACTGCAAGCCCGCCCTCGGGCACAACCCTCTGGGGCCAAGCGGAGTCATCCGCTCAAGGGTCTCAGCCACCCTCACCGTTTGAATCTGGCACTGACACAGACACCTCATCTGACGATGAGCACAATGGCATAGTCTCTGCTGGTAATGACTATCCAGCGGATGACACTCACCTTTCTGAACAACAAAGAGCGGAAGCCGCTTTTATGGCTTATCGCAAATCAAAACGCCGTTGGAGGCGCTTTATGAAGAAACCAGTCAGAAAAGTGAGACGTGCAGTACGCCGACATTTCAAACGATATGGAAAGGGTCGTGGCAAAGGGGGTCGCAGACGCCGTATGCATGGTAGGGGTATTACTGCTTTCCTCACGTCCTTAACTGATATAGTCTTTGAGGAAGTTCTTATCGGAGGCAAAGGTCGGGGTCGCAGGCGGACCTCCGGTAAGGGAAAAGGGCGGAGGGGCAACCCTAGGGACGCTTCTGGCAATACTATGAAGTGTCATACATGCGGCAGCACAGAGCACTTGCGCGATCAATGCCCGAAAGGGAAAGGAAAGGGATCCGTACATTTGGCTCAAAATTCTTTTATGGATGACATAGACTACATTGACTACGAGTTTTACGTCAATCCAGAAGCGGCTCCCGCCGCGGGCTCCTCCACGTACTACGTGATGGCCCGCTACGCTGAAGTGACCGTAGCCCTGGAAGACTACGCAGTGACCCTCTTCGACGAGTTCCACGGCTGGGACGAAGTCGACGAGGTCGCGTTCAATGCTTGGTTCGGTCTTCCAGCGGGGCCACCCGCCGACGACGAGATCTCCGAAGCTGAGACCGTCCCGGCGACCGAGGAAGAGCTCACCGCCGCGCTGGCACCGCAGGTGATTGGCATGCCGTTGCTGCCAGATCTTCCGCGAGCTGGCTCGGAAGCGGGAGACGCTGATGACGAAATGCGGGGCCATCCCGCGTATTCTGACTCCGAAGAGGCCGAAGAGGACTATAAGGACATGCTCCAAGAGCAGGTCGCAGAAGCAATCCGGCTCCTGAGTGCGCCAGCACATCAGCAGATAACCATGAACGACCTGCTGTCGCGCCCAGGGGCCGCACGGCTGCGTCCATACCTGGATTCGGACATGTCGGCACCTCAGATGCTGACAGCACTCCAGGCTCTAGCGGGGTCACCCGCCGAAGTGACGCCAGCCGCAGCAGCGGGGCCACCCGCTTGGTCTATGGATGTATTTATGCAGGGCTGCGACCAGATGGACCTCAACGACCTCACGATGGAGCAGCTAAACGACATCGGGTACTTCCGAAGCCCGTATCAGCACGTATTCATGGCCCAGGACAGCTCAGAGGACTCGGAGGACATGCGCTATGCCAAGAGGGACAGACGACCATCGCCTCCCCGAGACTCAGAGCATGACGATCAAAGGCCCATGGAACGTGGTAGTGCGTCAGCGGGGCCAGCCCGCAGGAGGAGCCGTTCAGCTCCCCGACGCCCTACACATGATGCATCGGGCTACCCGTACAGTACGGAGCACTCCGTTGGTGTATCCGCTCAGTACGTGCCGGAGTGGTACATCAATTGGTACCCCGGCTACTCGATGGACGTGATCCGCCACTGGTATTCTAAGGAATACTGCACCAAAAGGGACGAAACTGGCATGATAATACGTACCAAGGGTGGCAAGACCAAAACGCCAGAGGCTTGGGACAAAAGGGCTAAGAAACAGGAGATCATCAACGATCGCAAGACATACAGAAAACAAGTATGTCAGTGCGAGCCCTTCAAAGGTCACATGCGCAGTTGTCCAATGGACCGCCCCTCCAGGAGTCCTCATCACGGTGAGACCCCGTGGAATTGGTCTCATGGAGATGACGCTGGCAACGTCCATGATCCTAACAAGGAGGTCCCTGGAGGAGGAAAGCGCATCACAGAAGCCGATCGCGTCCCTATGACCGAAGAGGTTGCCAACACTGTCAGGGAAAATTGGGTACAGCTTCCCAATGACCATCGCCTCAAGGAATGGAACCGCCGATTCCATAAAGAGGCGGGGTCACCCGCAGGATCCAGCAAAGAAGCGGGGTCACCCGCAGACGCGGCGCCAGCCGCTGGGTCCGCGGACGAAGATTGGATAGCTGTTGCATCTGCTGCCGGGTCCGCCGCCGGTACTGACCACACCGAACTGAATGAAGAATGGGCGGCGGAAGACGGCTCAGAGAATCCATTCCCTGATGGATGCGCCTGTTGGTACTACAGCTCCTCGGCGCAGAAGTGGTTTTGCACGAGGGTAATTCACCGCCACGAAAATGGCAAGTACAAGCTGGCCATAAAAGGTACTGCCGACATCGACCAGATGAGGCAGATCATCCATGATCATGGCCAGCCAGAAGGCCCTCCTAAAGACCCTCCTGGTCCACAACCAGGCAAGGGCAGCAGACCACCTCCAAGACCTGAAGCCGACTCCTCGTCTTCACCGACTCCTGCGAAGAGGCACCCGTCCAAGAGCCCCGAAGGCACACAGGGGCGGGCGAAGGCCAGAGGGATCGCCAAGACGGACGACCCTGAGCTGGGAGATCCTCCCGGTCTGTCCGTGACGGAGAGGAGGAAGGCTTTTGCTGGACCATCGACCCCGATGCCACCGGCGACCCAAGGCGATGTCAAGGACGAAGTTCGCGACAAGCCTAAGGCAGCTTTCCGAGGTGACTGGACTCCAACTCTGCATCAGCCGCGCCTTGCACCACGACCAGGTTCGGCACGAATGAAAGCACAGCCGAAGCCCGAAGCTGGGATGAGGTCGGCGCGGGCAGAAGCAGCCGCCAAGGCTAAGGAGGACAAGGGCTCTGCGGGGCCACCCGCTAAAGCGGCGCCAGCTGCGGCAGCGGGGACACCCGCAGAAGGCACTCTCTCAAGAGAAGAACGCTTCAAAGTCCTCAAAGAATTTGGCGACCGACAGAAACTAGCCGATGATGCAGTGGCTGACCAAGGTCACCCGCACCCTGGCGCGGAGTCATCCGCTGGAGCTGCCTCGGCAGCCGCAGGCTCTGCGGGGCCACCCGTTAAAGCGCCGCCAGCTGCATTAGCGGGGCCACCCGCGCGCTGGCAGCCAGCAATGTCTGAAGGCCCGAAGCGCACCATAAACCCACGAGTCACTCGAGACGATACAGACCGATACGAGGTCATTAATTGCCCTGATCGTCGTAACTTCGAGTGCCGCAACGACTGGGAACGTGAGCAACAAGCCGTGGGAAATATGTTGCGAGACAGGCCGCCATTGCGCGTCGCGCAGCATAAGGCAGAGCTCATGAAGGTCATGGAGAGGTTCGGCATGGATCCGACTCTGCCGCGCGATGGGCAAATGACCAAGGTGTCAATATGGTTCTCTACAGCCCTACGCCATAGTCCGTATTGGAAGGACGGATTCAGCCGACACTTCGAAAAGATTAGCACTTTCGATCCATACGATGGCTGGGTTGTTGTTGACGATTTGCTGACAAACTGGACTGAAAATGATCAGTGGAAAGGCTATCGTGAAATGCACGAGGTGCTGATCAAGGGCAGGCCCCACACGTCATACGTGTATTGGGTGCTGCTAAACTGCTGTGAGATGATTGACCATCACGGCATGCAGAAGGGCAGGCTCCAGATGAAGTGCGTTGATGACAGCATGCTGCTGCCTCCCAGGTTTCGACCAACGGCACGCAGGCCACAGTACTTCATCAGAGCCACGAACGGCCACAGCAGCCCAGGCATCCACTGTCCCGAGTCGCTTTATAAGCCGATCACAACATGGATGAAAGAACTAGACGACCCAGTATATTTCATCCACGGGAGACAGTGGGAGTATGTCAAGGACATCTTTGCTAATGGCCTTTCATGCCTCGCACAGGACAACCCTAAAAGGAAGGGGGGGCGCCAATTTGTACACGGCTGCCCCTACCTCCCGGGCGACCCGAGGATTCAATCGGGCATCCGTCCTGACTCGGAGGTGCTCATATTCTGCAGCATCAACAAGATGCTGTCCAGTGGCTTTTCCCTATGGAGGCCAGCAAATGACATCGTCATGACACGGGGCCACGACGGCCGTATACCGCCCGATCATATCCTCCAGATTGTGAGCATTGCGAAATATCGGGTCGGTGAAGCCTGGAGCAATCCGCTGGCTTATGACAAGTCGCGGAGGCGGGGCCAACCCGCGGACAGGATTCGCACCGATGACTACCTGCCACTTAAATTATGTGACAGAACTCTGGGTGTAATGGAAGATCACGCCATGTACCTAAAGGGCTGGTCTAAGACGGACGGTCGCCCATTCAACTTGATCATGACCGAGCAAGATGTTGCTCCACGACCGTACGACACACAGACGGTCCTCATGATAAATGCCCAGGAAGACGAGGTCATGCCTGAAGCGGGGCCACCCGCAGGTGCGGGGACACCCGCGGTAGACACCTCGGACGGTTCATGGCAACAAGTGGTCACACCAGTAGCAACGGTAGCATCTCCTTGGAGGCCGGATCAGCAGGCATGGGTCCAGGCCCTCAACAGCTACTTGACACCAGCCGACGTTTCTGGACTGACCGATCAGCTATATCGTGCTGACCCGTGGGCAGTGCATACAGGTATCCAAGACGCACAGCAGAGGAATCTGCGCACTCCTGCGGGGCCACCAGGCGTCCTAGGACCACAGCCACAACGCCCTCCGCAGCAGGCTGGAGGTGCGAGGTTTGTCCCTATGGGCGGCTCAGATGGTGGCTCGCCGTTTCGGACTCCGCCGTCTGAAACGAGCGAGAACAGCTTGTGGCAAAGACTCCAGGCGATTCGCGGGAATCCGGCACTCGCAGCAGCACTCCAAGCAACCACTCCCTTTGGCACTCCGAGGGGTAGTGAAGGAGGAGTGGCTGCGGGGTCACCCGCCGAGCGAACGCCTGCGGAGCCACCCGCACATGCGGGGCCACCCGCTGACGGACAGCAAGGTTCAGACTACGAACGTCGGGCAGCCAACTTAAGGGCACAGGCTACTTTTCTGCAGCAACAAGCTGATAGAGTGCCCAGCCTGTTGCGGAACCGCAACATAGATGATACGAATCATGGCGACTTTCGGCCTCTCTGGAGCTGGACTTCTGAAGATGCTCCAAATGCTGATCCCACGAATCCATGCGCCAACAACGCGCGATCCAGAGAAGGATTGAGCGTGAGACCCAAGCGGGGACACCCGCAGACGCGGGGCCACCCGCTGAACGGCCAGATAGACGGCCGCCACCGACGCCATATCGGGAGGGCGAAACCACTTTCGAGCGCCAAGCTCGGACTCGCCCAGACGTGCCTGCTCCAGTCATTTCAGACTACAACTTCACACAGTGCCCAATCTGTATGGACAACTACGAGATGGGCACTACAGTGTGGAGACTGGCGTGTGGGCACTTCTTTCACGATATATGCTGGGATCGTGTTGCACAGCAGCACGTCCGCAATCAGCGGCCAGGTGCGCCGAATGAGGCCCCCTGCGCTGTATGTCGTGGGCCGGGCATAGTTATAGCACACTTCCCGTATGCTGGACAGCGCGACGCTGAATCAGAACAAGCGCGCCAGCAGGAAAGGTACGTGGCAGATGCCCGGGAAATGCGTCGGCTACGTGAAGCAGTGGAGGCACTGGAGGCTCGAGCCGCACAATCGGCGGAGCCATCCGCACGTGCCCCAGCTGCACAGGCATACCCCTGGCCAGCGCCAGAGCAAGGCATTCAGATGCCCATCCTGCCTACGCTTCGAGCGCAGGAGCCCCCAGCTGCGGGGCCACCCGCTGAAGCGGCTCCCGCCGCCCAAGCGGGGCCACCCGCAAATGGACCTCCAAATCCAGGTTTCCTGAGGGCAATGGAGGCCAACATCAGGCGGAGTGGCAGGAGCGGAGGCGGGACTCGAAGGCCAACTGGATCAACCAGGACCTCGCGAGTGGCAAGCCCGGTCAGCGCCAGGAGCCGTGCAAGCGCTGAGAGCGCAGAGGCAGCCCAGTTCCATACCACATTCATGATCGATACAGAGGGGCTGACCTACGCACGTGACGACACGGACACGCTGCCACCAGGAGGTGAATGGATGTCCACGCTATCTGCGAATTATTGGGTCCTTGAGCAGGAACCAATTACCGTGGAGGAGCGCCGCCAGTATGAGCAGATGTGGTGCACCGAGCTAACCATGAGTCAATGGGTGCTTGAACAGCGCCTGTTGAAAGGTACACTCGGTTCGCAGATCACGTACCACACCAATGACCATGGGACAATGGCTCTGGCAGCGCGAAATGGGACATTCTTTCCCGACGAAGACGGTATGCCCTGCATCTCGTTCATGCTAGACATTGGGTCCAATGTGAACATCATTGGATCCAATACGGCGCGAACCTTCCAGGAGATTATGGCCAGGTACAATCACCGACCTGCCATGTGCACCCTGAGTAAGACCCTCTACATCAATGGTGTTGGTGAGGGCGCTGCGATATGTCGGAAGATGGGCAACTTCAAAATCGGGGTACAATATGCCAATGAGGCAAGCCCCCGTATTGAGGAGTATGCCTCCAACATCGCAGAAGGCTCGGGTGCCAATCTCCCAGCCATCTGGGGCCTAGGAGCCATGGAAGCACGTGATACGATCATCGTGCTGAAGCCAGGCTACCAGAAGGTTATCTTCCCCAGCGGTGACTACACCCTGAAGCTGGGAAGAGGCGCCAAGGTCCTGAAGGCGAAGAAAACACCCTCGGGACATCTCGCGATTCCCTGCGGTTTGTATGACGGGGCTAAAAGCCAGACGGTCACGAACACATTCACAATCCGCAGCAGTCGAGATGGCTATACCGAGACGGAGAACGAAGAGGACCCCGTCAGTGCGGGGCCACCCGCCGAAGCAACAGCGGGGCCACCCGCGACGGGACAGCCCATGACCGTCACGACCGATACGTACATTGTCGAGCCGTACATCGACAAGCAGCTCCTGGAAGACACGACCCGTTTGATCGTGGACAGGACGCTGAACAGCTGGTGGGAGGGCCAACAGTGTCCCGAAGGGACCTGGCCACATATGAAGGATGCTCTGAAGTCTAAGATATTCTGGGCAGTCCAGGAAGCGGTGAATAAATGGACACCTGAGGACCAAGCGGGGCCACCCGCGTCACCGCCACCACCACCAAGCTACACGGGCGGAGGTTCGTCGGACTCTGCGGGGCCAACCCGCGTGGAGATCGTGAGCGTAGCCACACCAGCGACTCCTGCGGAGCCATCCGCTAACAGCATGCCTCCGAGTCAGACGGCAACGTGGTCACACGACCGCCGCTGACGGGGGCAGGCGGGCGCGCCGGCGGCGCTCGCTTGCGAAGAGAAGCCGAATGCCGGCCTCCTCGCTACATACGTTGGCCGCGCTGAGGCCCGAGAGGAAAAATATCATTCAAAATGTCTTGTCATCGAAGATATTCGCACAGCTTGCGCTGAACTCCGAACCCGTGGATATATATGCGACCGGATTACCCATAATGAGGTAATGACTTCAACTGGAACACAGTATTTGGGAAATTTGTTGGCAGGAGACTACAATATGTTGTGGGTGGCCACACCCTCTGATTGGTATGTTCGTACTCCAGGAAAGAGGGCGGGACCACGCTATCAACGTATCCAAAATCTCCTGATCAAAGCGCGTGCTCTGAGAATGCAGATTGTTATCCTGGGGCCACCCGGGTATTTCTGGAAACAGGGTCCGATCAAAGATGTTATCGAAGATTTGAAGCTAAGCATTATACGAATGAGACTCTGTCATTTCGGTATCAAGTTTGACCGCTCCAGTAAATATCCCAGTGGTTCTTATATACAAGTTGCTACATCTTGTCCTCATATACCGATGAACTTATGGAAATGCACTTGTGGCTCACACAAAGAGCATGATTTGGATTGGTATGGCCAAGATCAGCAACGTGCCGAGTTTCGGCATAAAACTTTGGCTATCATTATTGCACGCTTCCTTGATCAACTCAATAAAGCCAACATGATCAGGAATGAGCGGAGTGCGGTACACCTCAGTGTGTGTACTCGCGTTGACAAAAAGATAAGACACTACGTCCAATGTCCACAAAAGGGCCCTCAATGGGACCATGTTGTTCGTAGAGTCACGACCGACCTGGACACGAATAAGATCGTTCAAGATATCAGAATCCAGGATCAGCCAACTGGGTACAATTATGTAGCTCCATTACCTGATGGGGTTACAAACATCAGTACTCGGTTATACTGGGAGCCTCCGGCTCCAGTTCTTCACGGCGACGGTGAGTCGCGAAGGCCACGCCCAAAGCGTGTGACGATCGTCGATGACGATCGATCTCCTCCCCCTTCGATTGAGCGTTGCCAAACGCGACCCACCAACAACTTTCCTGAAATTCCGCCATTTCCTGACTTAACAGCGGATTCCTCCGCAGCGGATCTCTCCGCGGAAACTGCGTTGCCCACTGATGCCAGGATAAAACAGAAAGAAAAGCAGAAAGCTGACAAAGAGGCCGGCATCAAACCGAAGAAAATCCCGAAGAAAGTGGAAGACGGTAACGACGACTGTGGAGAGGACCTCAAAGGGCTTGACTGCTCCACATATTTCAACGACGTTCCTCTTGACGACTCGGACTCGGACAGCGAATCAGAGGACATCTTCATGATGTTACCGGCGGGGCAACCCGCTGACTCACATGCTGATGTCTTCTCGATGGTCCAGTCATTATGCTACGGCAGAAACAATCAAGTGGACATGCTTGAATTATGTGGGGGCAAGGGTGGTATATCCATATTAGCCTTCAAGAGGGGACTCTCGTCAGGCGGGAACCTTGACAAGATATCTATGGTTGACCTTGGAAACTCGGAAGTACAAAGAGCAGTCCTCCACTACCTCAAGACTTGCTTTGTTAAGATCACGATTCTGCAGCCAAGCTGCAGAACTACTGGACTTCCTTCCTATTTCAATGCACAGGTCAATCATGATACGTGGCTTAAACACCACAAAGAGGACCTGCCTCATATCACGTTCTGTGGAACAGTCGCTCTATTACAAGACGACCTAAGACGTTTCTTTCTCAGGGAACAACCAATGGGCACGTGGGTGGATGAGATCCAGCCATGGAAGGAACTGGCACAACGCAAGGTCACTTGCCAAACGATTATTGATCAGTGCACGACTGGTCTCAAAGATTCATTTGGACAATACATCCGCAAGCCAACTCAGATGATGGCAAACAAAGAAGAGTTGTTGGCCCCCTTCAGAGGCAAGCGTTGTCCAGGTAATCATGTGCACGCCAATGCTTGCAACAAAGAACTAGCAAGGGCGGCACAGTATACCTACAGAATGCAGTCACTGATCGTTGATGCGGTGCAAATCGCCAAAGATCTGTTTGCTTACGGTCGCGATCCATTCGCGAATCGCGAACGCAGCTATGCGTTCGTAACAAACAGTGCTGGCTACGACTTGGACGACCCAACAATCCGGAGACACCCAAACGGAGAAATCTGGCGACCACCACCTGGCGGTCTTGGGTGCCATGGCTGTGTGGACAACAACTACAAGCAATCACCAAAGCACAGCAGGGATCCGAAGATGTGTCGGTGGTATGATGTTGAACCATACTACTGGGACTGTCCAAGCTGTAAGAAGGAATATCAGAAGAGTAATCCTCACCACACCAAGATATCTGGCCAATGCAGATTCGCCGAAAAATGGAAGCTGCCAGATAACTTTGGTCAGCCGCGCCCGGCGGGGCAAGCCGCTCCTGCGGCGCCAGCCGCGGAAGCGGCTCCAGCCGCAGAAGCGGCGCCAGCCGCAAAAGCGGCGCCGGCCGCGAGAGCGCGCATACGCGCGCCTAGGCCGCCACGGCCTGGCGAGGGCGATCCAACCGCAGGCGCCAGCAGCCATGACATCACCAGAGCCGAAGGGGCTAATGGTGGCAACACTGGCGCTGGCAGCTCTGACGATCACCGTAGACTGCCACAAGTTGCAGCAAGGCGCGGACGCATGGAGGGAGGAGATCCTCCACCACCGCCGCAGCCTCAAGCAGAGCCGAGGCCAAGGCCAAGGCTCCCTGATTGGACTCGCTTCGACGTTCAGCTCAGCCTCCAAAACCTGCGCAGCTTTGACCCAGCTGTAGTGCAGCGAGAACTCCGCAAACTCCACTTGAGATGGTTTCATGCCAAGGAGCCAAAAATGCGGATGATTCTAACTAAGGTTGGTCTGGGTGAAACCCGTTTGAGTCTGATCAAAGGCATTTGCGACTCGTGTAGAGAATGTCGAGCCTGGGACAAACCAGGCAACACGGTGATGCCTTCTGTGTCACTGCCAGGACGTTTCAACGAGGAAGTCGAATGTGATCTTTTCTTTTACAAACAGGAACATATTGTTTTTCACATCATCGACCGTTGTATTCGCTGGGCAGCTGGCACAGAGATTCCTGATAAGACCATGCATACTGTTCTCGATGCCTATCACACAACTTGGATGCAACATGGCCCTGCTAAAATCTTATACTCCGATGGGGAAGGAGCACTGAATAACGATACAGCAAAGGCCATCCTTAAGGCTAAGGGAACAGAGCTTCGTATCCGAGCGCGTGGCCAACACGCCACGACTATCGAAGCTAGGAACGGCATCCTGCGACACCTCATACACGTGATGGGAGAAGAATTGAATAGATTAAATATTCCTCTGAATTTCACTCGTCTTTTACATGAAGCCTTGTTTGCCAGCAACGCATTTACCTTCTACAATGAAGTGTCTCCGTGCAATGCGCTGTATGGCAGACAACCAGCTATGCTTCCCGATTTCCCTGTCTTGGATCATGATCAGTCCGCTGAATCATCAGATCACTCAAGGGGGGAAACAATCAGGAGGGTTAGTCTGGAGGCAATCACGCAGGCCACTGCGGTTGCCAAGACGAACAGGGCTCTCCGTACGAAGACTACTGCTACGGGTGAATTTCACTACAAAGAGGGAGATCTCGTGGACTATCATCGCCCGACCACCACGAAAGACGACTGGGGTGGATGGAGTGGTCCATACCCGGTCATCCGCAACGAACCTGACCGAGGCCAGGTCATCGTGAAGGTCGGTAGTCGCGAGGTGCGAGTACAGTATCCTGACACACGACACACGCTGTACATCGAAGCACTTATGGTCCGCGAGATAGGATCGGACAATACGGCCCTTCGGACAGTATTGGCCTTTATTGCCGGTCTGCCAGCGGGGAAACCCGCCATGACTTTCGGATATCTACCAGCGAAACAGGGTCGGCTGCAGATGACTGCTGCGAGCCGACTTTCGCCTAAGGTGCACTTGGCTCTTCAGTACCTCATACGCAACTACTTTCGTATTGAAAACGTTGTTGCTGTACGACTTGCCAAGAGCCTGACGAAGTTGCCTGCTGCACCCTATGCAGACAGCTGTACACTAGTGCACTATGATAATGATGTGACCCCTGGTTTTCATTACTATGAAGCTGATGGCACTGCCTTGAACATCTACGACATCACAGGATCTACACACTCACGCATCATCCAGTGTCTTAAATCCAGGAAGCCGCCTGCTGGATTTGACCGAGACCTCACTAAGTTTGAGGAACTCGCTGATGGTCCACCACCAAGCGAGTCACCTCCAGCAGCTGCTCCTGAGCAGCCTCCTGCGGAGAACGATGGTCGGCTCCCGACCATCATAGAAGAAACAGAAGAAGATCTGGATGCCTTTGTCTTGAAGTCGTGGTATGCTGAACTCATGGATGACAGAACACTTCTTGAAGCTGACACAGAAGAAGTCATGCATACAGTTCCCACATACATGACAGACACACAGTGTGTGTTAGTCTCTACGACCTGTGAAGATGTGCAAGGCCACTTGCCGGAGCGGGGTCACCCGCCAGGATACGACATGGACACTTCTTACTACGTTCCTTTATGCTCCACGGATCCGGATAGCAAATATGATCTGGACTCCGATGAGCACGGGAAGTACATCGAGCTCTGCTTCACAGCAGACATGTCCAAAGTCGTCCTGTCCGAGCAGCAACACCGATTGTTGGATGACAGCAGCGTCACAACTATGCGAGTATACGTCAGTGCGCCGTCAAAACGTGCCGTGGTCGTCAAGGAAGACGATCTACTCACGAAGGCCGACATTCAAGCGAATCCGGTCAAAGTTTCCAAAGCCCTTTACACAGAATTGAAGACTTGGCTTGACAATAAATGCTTTCAGATGACTGACTTGAGCAAAGCGTCTAACATCATGACTTCACGCTACGTATACAAATGGAAGTTTGTCAAGAACGAAAAGGGCGAAATGGAAAGGACGATCAGGTTGCGCTTGGTACTCCGTGGCTTCATGGACCTTGAAGCCTTTGATGTCGAAACCTTCTCTGGCACGGCAAGGAGGTCAAGCCAGAGACTGCTCGCAAGTTCTGCTGCATGCAACAAAGCTTGGATCATCGCTTCCCTGGACATCAACATGGCTTTCTTGAAGGGACTGACCTATAGCGAGCTCGCCGCGGCAACGGGCGAGAAAGAGCGCGTGGTGTGCTTCACACTACCTCCTGGGTCAGCAGCTGTCCTTCGCACACTGCCAGGCTTTGAGTCATATGACGAATCAAAGCATTGTCTTCGGTGTCTGAAGCCGGGGACGGGCACGAAGGATGCTCCCAGGGCATTCTCGCTGAAGCTCAGGTCCATCACTAGGAGCTTTGGGCTACAGCCTACTTCATACGACGAAGAGTTCGAGATGAGCTCAAACCTCTTGACAGCCAAGCACGTTGATGACATCAATATGACTGGGAAGGAAGATGCTATTGACAAGTATGTCAAGTGTGTTGAAGATACGTTTGGGAAGTGCAAACTGAACAAGCACACATACACAAACTGTGCCGTTCGGTATAACAAGACCGATGATGGGAGCGTCACTCTTGATCAGGACGAATACATCAAACAGCTTCGTCCTATCACACATCCAGAACTCACAGGAGCTGATCCTGAGAGCAAAGCGACAAAGACGATTTCTGATATGTTCGTCAGTCTTCGTGGCGCTCTAGCCTATGCGTTGATCACGCAGGTATGGCTGATGGTCTATGTTGTCTCACTACAACGTATCCAGGAACCGACAAACATCCAGGTACGACGACTAAACGCGGTTACCAGGAAACTACAGGCAGGTCCGAAGAAGATCGTGTATCAAGCTATGACTCCAACAGGAGAAGTTGACCTGCATAGCGATTCTGGCTATCGCCGTCTCAATGGAGATGAAGACAACGAAGTCAAAGGCTATGGTATCCGCGGGGCTAACCTGCTGAGGCGTGGCCACACGCAAGCAGGGAAACCCGTCGTGCACCTGGTGGACGCATGCTGCAAGTCTCATCGACTGCAGGTGCGTTCGAGCTACTCTGCGGAAACACTGGCAGCAGCCCACAACTTGGAAGACTGCCACCCGACCATTGTAACGCTCCACGAGCTACACTCGGGGCCATTGACCCCCACACAGTTAAAGAACATATTGGAAATGGGTGGTCTATGTATCAAAGTCACTCTGACTATTGATGCCGAGTCTGTCTTCAAGTCTTTGTCTAGCAAAGATCTGAAGAAGCCCACAGAATGTACTCTGCTTGGGCACATTAGCTGGATCCGCCAGATGATGGAGCGCGGAATCGTTGAAAGCGTTCAATGGTGTGACACGCGGGATATGACTGCCGATGGTCATACCAAAGGTAGTATTGACCGCGCGTTGCTCCTACAAGTAATGGCCGGCCAGCAATCCTTCAAGCACGAGCTGAAGAAACATACACCGTATAGGGCGGGCAGGTCGTCTCAGGACGGCCCTGCCTCCCGAGCTAGCGGGGAAACCCGCGTGCAGGTGCGCTCTAGTAGCGAGGAAACTCGCCGGTAGCGAGGCTACTCGCGCGCCCTTGCCTTGTAGGCAGCCGCTGCTGCTTAGCACTGTTTTTCCGCGTAATGTAGAAGTGCGGTGCCTGCTCGTCTCCTCCCCCTCCGACTTTAAACGGAGAAGGTTAAAGGCGAGGTATAAATCGAGCATGTACCGCTGCCGTGTCTGGCTCAAGCCGGGCCCGGCCAAATACATGATTGTGCCTCACCGGAGATTGTTTTTTTATCCTCTGGGGGGTAACGCTCGTTACCCGGGCCTCTCCCCCCCCCCCCCCCCGTAACGGTACCGCTCGTACGCGGGGGGGGTCTCGGTCTTCCCCTCCAACATGCTGGTGCCCGAAGGCATGCGCACTGTGGTGTGGTGGTCGCAGGCGCACTGTGGGCGCTCGCAGGCCATTGCGGCGCTCGCATGCGCGATGCTGGTGCTTGCGGGCTTTGCGCTTGTACTCGAATCGTCGTCGTCGTCGTCGACGGCGCCCGAAAAACGGCCTCCGGAGTCCGACAAAGGCACAAAAACAACGTCGTCGTCGTCGTCGTCGTCGTCCTCGTTGCCGTCGTCGTCGTCGTCGTCGTCGTCGTCGTCGTCGTCGACCTCGTCGCTCGTCGCTCGTCGATCATCGTCGTCGCGCGCGCGGGCGCGGGCGTGGTGCCGGGACCACGCGGCGGGCTTTGCGCTTGTACTCGAATCGCAAGCCACTGTGGTGCTCTCAGGCAGAGAGTGCTGCTCGCGCGCATACTATGGCGATCGCAGAGCGCCCCTGCCTCGCCATACCCCGCCCAGCCCAAGCGTTACCGTTACCCGAGGGGCACGACCCCCCCCCCCCCCCCCCCGGGTAACGAGCGTTATCGGCCAGAATAAAAAAACAATCTCCCGAGGCGCACGATTGGTATCTGAGATCGGAAAATACCTTTTCCATTGAAGATGCCTCTTCTATCCTTTACTCCAGATCCCATGCTTCGTCTCGCTCTCTTGCTCATGCGATATGAGCCAAAGCCTGGGATATGGCAACGCTTGAAGCGTAACACATACCTAAGCTTACCAGCATGTTTTCGACTGCTTCTACCAAATAGCTTGCGCCACATGGCTGCCACCAATGTTGCCGCGGTGCTTCAGGTCGCTTTCCCGCGGGAGGGTGGTCTGCGCGTGCCCTCGCTTGCGATGTCAACGGCCGCGCCCTTGTTCGCCGGTCCTCTGCCATGGCGACAAGTCGCGCGATCAGCCCCATGGGGAGGGCGCGGGCGGCGCGCCATGCTGCACTTGCTACGCGGTGGGTGGCGCGGCCAGTTGGATCCCCTTGGTGTCCTGTCCGGTGTGCGCCCCCTTCGCGAGGCTGCGGTTCGGCCGCGGGTGGCCGAGGTCGCGGCCTCGGCATGGTACGTACCACTGTGTCCCATGGTTTGTGGAAGCCTTTTTACTGTCGGAAGAGTTTTGTGTCCTGTCGCTCGTCCTGTGCAAGCAGCCCCGTCTATAGTCCGCACCATATAGACTGCTCAGCATTGATCACCTTACTTGGCTTGCCTTCGCGGGCGATGGCCACCGTTTGGATTAGAAGCCGCCGCCGCGTTGTCTCAGCCACGCGCAGAGGGGGTCGGGGGGAGGGGGGAGGGCTTCTTAGAAGCACCCCTGCTTCTCAGAAGCCGCGGGCCTTATCTATAGATGTAAGGCCGGCGCCTTCTAAGAAGCAGCCTCCTTGTAAGAAGCCCTCCCCCCTCCCTCAACCCCCTTTGTGCGCGCCGCCAGTTGTCGTGTCGCTCCTAGCTCGAGGCGCCATTTATTCTGACTTTCGCCCGGTAACCGCCCGCAGCCGTTCTGACACGGCCTCGTGCGCTGGCCAGGTGCGTCGTGCTTCAGCTCAGTGGCCGCCCGTGGCCATCGCTTCGCCACCACAGTTGGTCCCCGATTCGGAAGAGCGCTTAGATTCTGCCCCAAGGCTCGGTATCGTTTAACCGACCCCCATCCCCATCCTCATCCCCTTCGAGACCCCCACCAAATTTCCCCCCCAGTTGGGGATACACCCCTCGAAACCCGAATGGAACAGCCTATATCCCCATCTAGGGGGCTAAACCGGCCAGTGGGGCCCAGGCCACGCCGCTGGGGGTAGGGATCGGATAAACGATGCTCAACTTCGCCACCACATTGGGTCCCTTATTCGGAAGAGTACTTAGATTTTACCCCAAGACGGGACGCAGTCGCCCGCCTTTTCGCACGGCGTTTTCCCACTCATTGTGCGCTGTCGTGCATCACCAGTGCGTGCACGACAGCATGCGCAGCCGACCCACACTTCCCCCCCGCCGCCCTCTGCAAAACAGGTACGATGCGGGGCACGCGCGCCGATATAACAAGTGCGCGTTTTCTTCTCAGGCTAAGAGCATGCGGGCAGCACGCGCGCACGTTGTCGAAATCTGAACAAAACCGGTGGTTGCACTTAGGGGGTCGCACTGTCAAGAACATTAGTTTTAAAATCATTAGTTGTTCGTTGTGGTCAAAACCATTAGCTTTTCAACCTTGGTTGCAGTCAACAAAAACAATTAATTTTACCTTTTTGTCAAAAGTTCCAAACTCTGCTTGCACGTAGGGGTTCAAATTTGGGCGACCTTGGGATTTGGACAGTTCCGCCGAGGTTTCGCCTGGTGCTTGGTTGACGGTTGGTCGTGGGCGTTTCGTGGGTTCTGGTTCGCTGGGTGGGTCCACCAGGGTTTCGTTTCGAGCCCGCCCGTGGCCACCTTGTGGACGCATGTGAGCGGCCGCATCTATTGTTTGAACGGAGGTAGATTCGAGCCCACTGCCGGGGCCGGACTTATCCAGGCCCTTCCGCGTAGCGTTTTCTCATTGTGTTTGTTATCATATCGAATGGTTTTCGGCACATCCCGCCACCGTGCTTGGGTTGTGGATAAAAATCAGATTGGATATTCGTTGGGGTCTCGTGGGGGGCCTCTCGGGAGCCTTGGGGGCAGTTTTGACGCCTTTTGGGGGCCGTTTTGGGGCTTCTTTGGGGCCTCTTTCGGGCCTCCTGGGAGCCTCTTGGGGCCTCTTGGGGGCCTCTTGGGGCCTCTTCGGGTCTCTTGGGCGCCTCTTGGGGCCTCCTGGGGGCCTGTTGGGGCGGAAGCCTGGGATTTTCAGTTTGTGTTCCCTCTCTTGGGCCCCTTTGGGGGCCGCTTTGGGGCCCCCTTAATTAGGCCGTCTATGGCCGTCTTGGGCGCCTTTTGGGTCGTCGAGGGGCGCTCTTGGGCTGTCGTGGGGTGGTGTTGGGGGCCTCTTTGGCCATCTTGGACTGCCGGACAACCGAAAAGGCGAGAACGCCAAAATCTGTTTAAAAGTAAAGAACAATCGACGATTTTTGCCTCTCGGGGCTCTTTCGGGAGGCCTCTTGGAGGTCGTTTATGGCGTCTTGGAGGCCTCTTGGGCCATGGGGGGGCACACTGTCCACAGGAGATTCAGGAAACGTGCCAGAATTCACTGGAGCCAGCCTAAGAAAACCTGGGAAGGCCTGGGCTTGCAATTTTCGTTGCAACGGCAGCACAGGGTCTACGTACCTTTCAGTGCTGCATGAGCATTGGGGCACTCCACTTCGTGCCAAAGGCACAGTTCCGGATGTGTGTTCTCAGCTTCAATATTACATGACAGCATGCCAGCCAGTTCCGGTATCGCCCCCCCATCTGTGTCGATTATCTTTAGGAGGCAATCGGTACCCCCCCCGCCCTCCCCCCTCATACGAAATTGCGGAGCTTCCGGCACTGGGGCCGGGGCAGGGGCGATATCCACCGCAGAGGCCCGCGATCCAAGATCTTCTGGGTAGGCAGGAGGAGCAGGAGGAGAGTTCCGACGATGGGCTTCCTATGGATCCCAGGCGATTCCTTCGCCAGGTGCTCAGACCTCAGGATCCTGCCCGAGATGGGTGGCGGGAGAGTTGCGTCAGCTGCGAATGAGGTTCCGTTGGGATTATTATGTGTGATATATTCGAATATGCAATTCCGTTCGATTCGCAGTATAGAATAAGTTAGTACTTAATTGAATTGTGTGCAATAGTCATTAGAACTACGATGTAACGGTTTGGGCATGTACGATTGAGATTTAGTTGACTGGTCATCGTTTGCTTGCTACACTATCATCTGCAGTGGGACTTATTCTTTGAACATCGATATCGTAGATTTAGTATATGCTTGTTTCGACATGCCATACTGGTGTTTATGTTGGTGCGGATGCTTACGTATTGACTGCACTCATCGACTGTAGTCATGTATAGTTCCGTGGTTGGTACGTTCCATCACCTGTAGATTTTTGTATTTACATGTGATATCATTAGTTTGCAGATCGTCGGTCATTATGTTCTTAGCTGAGTTGGATCCTTTTGAATCGAAATATTAAAATCATATGCACCTGTTGTTGTGGTGGCTGGTGGGTTGTTCAATGTGTAATACATATGCTCATATATCGCGGGGGGGGGTCGCGGAATCCGTTTGCGACATCCGTCCGTGGACTAGCCCTCAGGATCCTCTGAAAGAATCGAGGACTGCATTGGGATCGCAAGTGGGGATGCCTGTGTCCACGCGAGCCCTCGCCTTCAAATGTGTAAGATGCATCCACAGTTCGTTCTGAGTTTTTTTAGCGTCGAGGTTCTTCGGGGCGAAAATATTGCATTTTCAAAACAAAATGCTTGCAATCGATGTCGCCAGGAGGGTGCTGTCGAACATAATTCTTGACGCTTCGCTTATCCCCACCAGGTGAGGTCGACCCTGGGGCACTCGGAAGGGCGATGGCATCCACCAAGTGAGAGTCTTGAGGCGGGTTGCCTTGCCTGAGTGCTTCTTTTAGTGTTTCTTTTACGGGTTGCCCCGCCTGAGTGTTACCTCAGGCCGCGTCTCTAGGTTTCACCCGCCCAGGCGTGCCTACTTTGCTGTCATGCAGCGACAGCCACTTTTTTCGGTGCCCAGGGGACGGCCGTAGATGCACCCCCCCAGCGCACCTTCCCTTGCTGTTCACTGGACAGCCGCCCGCTGCCAGTAGCAGGGATCAGTCGCCTGAAATAGTCGCCTCCCTGCTCGCCGCTCAGCCGGTCTTTTGACAGGTGCAACTTCAGCTGTGTTGCGTAATGCTGCGCAACATGGCCGTCCATGTGGCGCTGCCGGTGCTGGCACACTCCAGCCCGGGCTGCACCGGCACCGTTCAGCCACCCCCCCTTCTTTCTACGTGACTCATGCGGCGGCTAGCTGCACCCCCCACACGCCTACACGCTCTCGGCGTGCAGCTGCCATCCAGTTACGTATCTTTTGCGGCGATTAGCTGCACCCCCCTTCTCCACGCCAAGTCGCACTCTGCGGGCTGCAGGAGTCCTCCCACAGCCGGTCGACACTGTGACTTCGGAAGGACGGCGGTGTCCACCGTGGTGAGGGCGACTGTGACGGGTTGCCTTGCCATAGTGGTGCCTCGCCCGCGTTTCTCGGCGCACTTTCCCTTTCCACCGGTGCCGACTCGTCCGTCGGCCGCCGCCAGCCCCAACAGCTCTGCAGTGGCGTTCGTTGGCTGCGCGCTGAGTGGTTTAGCCTTCAGCGCCAACGGCCCGTTTTCCACCACCAGCAGCCGGTTCCCCAGGCTGGTGCCAGTTGTTTGTCTGGGATGATGCTCGGAGCTTGGCGCCGCAAGGGCGACGTTCCGTAGCACCCGCACCACTGTGCGCTCGTTCTTTTGGACCGGGCGGCGCCTAGGTGCGTCACGGCGAATGTGGAGCATTTTGCTCAGTGCACGTGCACCGCACTTTGTGTGCAATTAGCCTGCACCGCCGTCCCGGACACGCTTGTTGCCGCCAGACCGCAGTCGCGCGGCCGCCGACCCCCCAAAAAATACCCCCACCAGTCCACCCAGATGCAGATCCCAAGGCGAGGTCCCTCGATCGGGGAAGCGTAGAGGAGTGCAGTGCAACAGCCGCCTTCCAAGCGTTTTCTCGCAGGTATTTTGGAGCCATCTTGGCGCTCTCTTGCGGTCCTCGCGGATCCTCTTGGGGCATTATTGAGGCCTTCCTGAAGCTTTCTCGTGGCCTTCTCGGGGTCTTGTTGGGTTTTTTTTTTTGGGGGGGGGGTACGGGAGGCTTCCTGGACCCATCTTGGCCCCCATGGTTCAAAAAGGATGCGACGGTTGATTTTGGCCGCCCATTTTCGGAGGCTCAAACATAGCCTTTGGGGGCCCTTTTGGGGTGTTCTTGGGGCGCTCTGAGGCGCTTTGGGGCGTTTGTGGAACTGTCTTGGGGCCCTTTGGGGGCTCTCTTGGGCCGTCTTGGGGGGCCACCTTGGAGCTTCAATGCCCAATCGGAAGCGAAAACACGAGACAGCAAAACGCATCGTTTTTTCCTTAGGTTGTTGAAGGGTGTTGACCTGTTGGGGGGGGTGTCCTTGGAGGGCTCGGAGGGCCCTTGGAGCCGTCTTGGGGCTGTCTCGGGGCGTCTTTGGGATATGTCGGATACTACTTTGAGCCATGCTGAAGTATCTCGGGCAAGCTTTGAGGCCATCTCGGGTTTTTGGAGGCTCTTTCGGAGCCATCTGGGACCGAAAAGCACCCTCTGACACCTCGCGGGGCGCCCTGTCCAAACCCAGGGGGCGAGCTGGGGGAGGGGTACACCCTTCCCCCGAGCAGGGGGAGAAGGGGCCAGAGAAAAAAAAAGGCTCAACCCTTTAAGCCACCTACGCCCCGAGGGTTGGTGGGTTTATGTTTTAAAAGTTCGGTGCTTGCGATATCGCCGGGGCATATTGTGTGCTTCCTGGGTTAACACTGCGCGGTGCGCACGCTTTGGTCCGACACGCGCTTCTTGAATAATCCTTTCAGCATCCGTTGCGTGGGACTCCCGTGCGCGCCGCCGCGACCGCATGTCAAAATCAGTCAAATACCAATGATTTTCTGACCATTTCGAGACATAGCTATTCACCAGCCACGTTTTTTTGCGACAGGGTGTTGCCAGACGTCTGCGTGCGAGCACTTGCTAGAACAATCCACCGTAAGGTGGTTCGCCACTCTCTCAACTAAGCGCATGCGTGCCATGCGCGCGCATATCGAATGCGTTCAGCAGCCATCGCGCGCCCGCCAACTCTGACAACCAAGTCCATGCGGCCACGCTCGCGTCTCCTCGCGCGCGCGTCAACATACTACAAAGCCACGGGCCTTGCAAGGATATCAACATTTATGTGCTCAAATACATCCGACAACCAAATGCATACCACGTAAAACATGTCAGGAAGTCGGAATTATGCGAGCGTGCATATCTCCATCGCACCACCAACACAATCGTGATCATCATCGGCAGCGTCATCATTGCCATGGTCACCATCATTGTCATCATCATCATCATCATCATCATCATCGTCATCATCATCACCATCGTCATCGTCATCATCATCACCACATGCTCGCACGCGTTATCCACGCGCGCGTGTCAACATATTCCTCAAACCGTTTTCCCGCCCAAAGAATAGCAACACTGGCGCTCGAAGACGTCATGCCAGGCATTCTGGTTTTCTACGAGCGCACACTTCCCCGACGTCATCCTCACCAGCACAATCGCTATCATCGTCGCTAGCGTCACCATGGCAATCGTCATGATCATCATCATCAGAACCTCCGTATCCATTCTGGACACCACCAGTTTCATCGCCATTACCTCGGTCGTCGTTGACAGTGCCCCCACCGTCGTCATGAACATCGCCATCGTCATCGTCGTTGTCGCCGCCCAGTTGAGTTGCGCCATCGAGTTGCGGGCGGGTTGGTGGATTGTTCGCATGGGCATTGCATCAGACTCAAGCAATGACAATCCTGGCCAACGGCCCCCCCCCGCATGCTTCGCAACAAAACGATGCGGCGCACATGCGTTGATGTTATGAGTGAGTTTTGTTATGCCCCCAGTCGAATAATACCACGTGGGCCACGCTCGCCCGCCGCCGCGCGCTCTGGCCAAAATCATTCAAAAAACACCAGGCAAGATTTACAGTCAAAGCCCGTGATAAGGACACCCGCCTGTTCCAAGGGCACCCTTGGGCCCTTGCCTCTGCGGCCCGTCCTTAGCCGTTCAGGGCGCTCTCGGGGCATTCCTACAGACGCGTGCTGAAAGGGTGCCCCTGGCAGTCCTTCGGCGCATCGCCCTCGCCCTCGCCCGTCGCTTAATTTGCGGGCGGGCGTGGCCATGAGGGCGTTGGCCAAGCAGGGCCCCCCCCGTCGCGTCGCCGCCTTCTTCGGTCGCGTTCTTCCTTCGCGAGCGGACGTTGCCTTCAGGGCGCGGGCCGGGCAAGGTTCCCTCGGCCGTCCTCGGGCGCGCCGCTCCCGCTTCGGCCGTCGCTTCGCTCGCGAGGCGGACTTGGCCGGGCAGGGGCTCTTGGCCGCTCTTGAGCGCGTTGCTGGCACCCTCGGCCGCCCTCCTCGGACGCCCCGAAGGCCATGCATCTCCCCCGCCCCTGGCCGTTTCCGGGCGCGCCGCCCCCTCCTTCTATTGTCGCCGCGTTCACGGGCGGACGTGGGCTTGAGGGCGCGGGCCAAGCGGGGGGCCGTTGGCCCTTGGCCGCCCTTGGGAGCGCCGCCGCTGACTTCGGCCGCTCTTCTCCTTCGAGGCCGGCGTTGGTTTGACGGGGGTCCAGACGGGGCTTTTTCGGCCGACCTTTGGCGCGTCGCCTTCTCCTGGGCCGTCGCGTCGCCCCCGCGCTGATGTCGCCCTCGTGCTGTTTTACAATGTGCGGTCCCATGCGGGCATCCAGAATGCGAGTGGAACAATCGCTTTTTGTTCCTCGCAGAGTTTTCGAGGTGCAACGCGTCACCCCTGCGCTGTTGCACGCTGCATGATGATGCTGATGCTGATGCTGATAAAATGATGATGATGCTGATGATGATGATGATGATGATGATGATGATGGTGATGGTGATGGTGATGGTGATGGTGATGGTGATGGTGGTGGTGGTGGTGATGATGATGATGATGATGATGATGTCTCGATTATGGTGGTGATTCGATGATGATGATGATGATGATGATGATGATGATGATGATGATGATGATGATGATGATGATGATGATGATGCGATGATGGTGATTGTGGTGATAACGATAATGATGGTGGTGGTGGTGGAGCTGGCGGTGATGATGAT
This sequence comes from Prorocentrum cordatum, assembly GCA_963575745.1. Lineage (NCBI taxonomy): Eukaryota > Dinophyceae > Prorocentrales > Prorocentraceae > Prorocentrum > Prorocentrum cordatum. The sequence goes on from CAUYUJ010013492.1 coordinate 47,569, forward strand.
GATGATGATGATGATGATGATGCTGATGCTGATGCTGATGCTGATGCTCATGTTCATGCTGATGCTGATGCTGATGCTGATGATGATGATGATGGCGATGATAGGCGCTGCTCGCGCGGCGCGCACCGCGTCGCCCGCGGTGCTGGGCTCTCCCGCGGGCGCGGAACTGGCAAGGCCCCCTGACGCGCCCTTGCCCTTGCGGCCTGTGCCGCGCTGGCCGCGAGACGAGAGCCCCCGAGGACGCGGAGAAGGCAGGCCCTTGCCCTTGCGGCCCGCGCACTGTCGGCCGCGGGGCGGGCGCCCCTGAGGGCGCGGAGGAGGCAGGGCCCTCTCGCGCGCCCCTTCCACTTCGGCACGCACCGCGTCGGCCGCGGGATGGGGCGCCATGAGGGCGCGAAGAAGGCGGGCGCCCCTCGCGCGCCCTTGCCGCTTCGACCCGCACAGTGTCGGCCGCGGGGCGAGGCGCCCTTAGGGGCGCAGAGACGGCGAGGGCCCCGTTCGCGCCCTTGCCCCCGCTGCGCTGCCCACCCGAGCACGCGCCCCCGATGGCGCCATGTCCGGAGGGGCGCGCGGATTTTGAGAGCACCCGCCCATCACTAGCCAGGTAAGTTTATGGATCTTGCGTCCTTGCGTCGCCTTTGCCGTGGGCTTGAGCAGATCCCTGGCGCCCTTGCGTCGTCTTTGCCGTGGGCCTCAGCGCCAAATCGGCAAGGGCGGGGGCGGGCCAGGGCGCCCTCGCGCCCCAGGGGTTTCGGCCGCCCGCTGCCCGCGTGTCCCAACTCCAGGGGTCTCGCGTCTCTACCGCTCGTCCTTATGGCAGGTTTTGACTGTACGGATTCAGTGCTATCTGCCAGACTTTTGCGTGCGCGCATTCGCTGGAATCACGCGGCGCTCGCTTTTCCACCGCTCTGTCAATTGTTGGCATTCGTGCCCCGCGCGCGCATTTCGAAAACGTTCAACAACCATCCCGCGCCCGCCATCTTTGACAATTCAAGTGGTGCGGCCACTCGAACGTCTTCGCGCGCGCACGCAATTTCCTGCAACAGCCATGGGCCCAGCAAGGATTTCAACGCCATTTGTTCAAACCTCCGGGAACCAAATGCACACCCAGTTGAAATAGTTTAGGAAATCCGAATTGTTTGATTTTATCGTCTCACCAGCACAATCGTGATCATCATCGCCAGCGTCATCATTGCCATCGCCACCAGCATCGCCATAATGATCGCACACGTTCTCCGCGCGCGCACGTCGAAATCGTTTCAACCCATCTACTTTTCTAAACATCCCAACACAGGTGCTTACACATCCACGCCGCAATGTTTTCCATCACACGTTATGCCAGGCACTCTGGATTTCTACGAGCGCGCATTTCCTCAATGCTATCCTTACCAGCACAAGCGCTATAATCATCGCTAGCGTCAACATGGTTATTGTCATGATCATCTGCATCACCACCGCGATAGTCGCCATCACCTTCGTCGTCGTTGATATCGTTCCCACCGTCGTCATGAACATCGTCATTGTCATCGTCTCTGTCGCCGCAAAGCCCAGGTGGATGTGTTGTTTGCACGCGCATGTCATGAAAAGCAAATAAAGGCATCTCTGGCCGACAAGCATCTCCCCCCCGCCCGCATCCCTCGCAACAGAATGATGCGGTGCCCATGCGTTGGTGTTATAAGTGCGTCTTTTTTCGAACACAATACCATATGGACCACATGCCTTCGCCGCCGCACGTTCATGTCGTAATCGAGCAACAAACATCCACCGGCCTTTTCATAATCTCACGGCATATCGAATCAAACATTTTGTGCACAGATGTTTTTGCGTTTTTGTAATTTTTTGTTGTTGTTTTTTAAGTTGACAGGTTATGAGAAGACCATCGTTGTTTTTGCCATTCTGTCCAATGGGAGCATGCGGGCCACGCGCGCGCATGTCGAGCACATTCAGCTGATACCGTGCGGGCCACACTCGCGCGCCTCATCGCGCGCACGACGAAGTTCTTCCAACAGCATGGTCCTCTGGCTGAAGCATCTCAAGACCAATGTGTGCAAGTACATACGGAATCCCAATGGCTGTTGAATGTTGTGTAAGGTCTGACTTGATGCGCTCGCGCATGTTCCCACCATCCTCATCAGCACCATCAGCACCATCATCATCATCATCATCATCATCATCATCATCATCATCATCATCATCATCATCATCATCATCATCATCATCATCATCATCATCGCTAGCGTCATCATTGCCATCAGCATCATCATCGTCGTCATCATCATCTACATCGCCATGATCGTCGTCGCCGACATCGTCACAATCATCAATCGCCCACCCTACATCGCCGTGGTAAAAGTATTATGCGGTCTGCGCGGAAATGATTGACAATGGCGGAGTTGAAAAAACTCCGCGCGGGCATGCATCCCGCCCAATGTCATGAAAGATTGGGCGGAGTAACCTCCGATCCGGATCTCAGATAACAGAGTAATTATTCAAGGGGGACCCGAATTATTTCGCGAGAGAGCAGGAGCCACATGCGCATCTTAGGAATCATCAGAGGGATTGAATATTCTAACATCATACCAAACTGCATTGACGATCGTCACGGCAGTGTATTCATGGATTTGCATGTGCAGTGTCCGCGCGCCAGTGCGCCACATGAGATTGGTGAGCAAGTTCCGATGGGTAACCGCACCCACGGTCGGTACAAGTGTTGCCAAAGAGTTGCGGGTGGGTGGCCCGGATGTTTGTTCGAGCATGGGAGGTGGTCATTCGCGGCGCAGGTAACATTAGTCGCACCACATATGTTGCAATTTGCACAACATAATTTACACATCCTGAGCGCCATGACTCAACGTTGAGGGTCCACGGTGTCGAACATGTTTTGGAAAATGGGGAGGGTATGCTATAGTTTTACACTGCCAAGGATTGCATACTGACAGCATCATTCGCGGCGACGAAACAGCATCCAAGAGTAGCCACAAGTAGCGGGGCAGGGTGGATGACGCATATGGTGCCAGCAGCACCCCGCGCCCGCACAGGATATGTCCGACGACGACGCTCCCGAGGCTCCTCGGGTTGTGTGCGCTTGTAGCGCGCATGCAGCAGATGTTGGATTCGTTTGGCGTGGGTCATCAGATACATTCCCCGCAGTATGCCGAGCAGCAGAATCATGGGAGCATAATGGGATGTGTATTTGACGTCGGCCTCGAGTGAGTTATGCGCCTGGTTTCCCCGACCCACTAGGACGTCAGAGTTTGCAGAGCAATGTTTAGAAGGCCACAACCTCAGTGAGTTTTGCCGCGGAGGAGGGAACGGATGAGGAGGAGGAGGAAGCTTGAGGGAGGGACAGAGGAGAAGAAGGAGGAGGAAGAGGGCGATGATGATGATGATGATGATGATGATGATGATGATGATGCTGATGCTGATGATGATGATGATGATGATGATGATGATGATGATGATGATGATGATGATGGTAATGGTAATGGGGATGGGGATGGGGATGGGGATGGGGATGGGGATGGGGATGGGGATGGCGATGGCGATGGCGATGGTGATGGTGATGGTGATGGTGATGGTGATGGTGATGTTGATGGTGATGGTAAGGATGATGATGATGTTGATGATAATGATGATGCTGGTGGTAATGGTTCTTGTCACGGTGACGAGGATGCTGATGATGCTGATGATGATGACGATGACGATGGATGTTGATGCTGACACTGATGTTTGATGATGACGATGACGTTGGCGATGATGATGAGGATGAGAACGAGGATGAGGATGAGCGGATGCGGATGAGCATGAACATGAGGACGATGATTATGATGATTATGAGGTTGCTGTTGATGATGGTGTTGATGATGTTGTTGAGGATGTTCATGATATTGCTGATGATGATGATGATGACGATGATGATGATGACAACGAAGATGATGCCGCTGATGATGATGATGATGATGATGATGATGATGATGACGATGATGACGATGACGATGATGATGATGATGATGATGATGATGATGCTGATGGTGATGATGATGATGATGATGATGATGGTGGTGATGGTGATGATGATGATGATGATGATCCACGCGTCTGAGGAGGCCTCGAGTTCCCCGCTCGATACAAGCTGCCGCAGCCAAGGCCTTGCCATACGGGGCTGCGGTCGCAAGGCCATGGCCCGTGCTTGGGCACACTCGCAGACGATCAACGATCAATTCGAGAGCGCAGAGGGCATCTGGTGCTACTGCCGAGGCTGGCACCAGTCTTGCCATCCTAGCTATCACGGCCGCTCAGCAGAACGCAGACGAGCCTGCTCCATTGGGACTCGCGCCAAGCGCATAGCCCCTTAGCCCAGCAACAGTCAGGCGGCGCCCAATACGTTAGCTGCCTGAAAGGTACGGAGATGATCCCGAGCGCCGTAGAGACTACGCTCTTCGTTCCCCTCCGCCACAGAGCTGAGGACGCGAACGTTGCGGCAGAGGCTGGCCCTGATGGCCCACGAAACTTGCCTAAGTCCACCCCGACACGGAGAGAAATCCCGGGCGTCGGAAGGAACTTTCTTACATTCACCCGTTACTACTTTGCACGAGTGGCCGCACAACAGCGACCAACGGGTGGCACACCCGGATATAAAAAAGGCGAGGGTTGATCTTTCCAGTGTGAAGGCACAGTTGTCATTTGTGCACAGCAACAATCGATAAAGGCCGATACATTACTTGCCCAAGTTGTTCGGAGACGATCCCGATCGTCGTGAGGACTTCGCCCCTGGTCCGCCTCCGCCCTGAATAGGGCGAGCGAAAGAAAGAGAGCCCTGCTGTCCGTGGGTCGGGCCAGGGTGGAGCCTTCAGGAACTGTCGGCATACTTCCCCCCTGGCGCGGAGGGTGATCCCAAGCGTCAGGAGCGTGCCCCCTACACTCAGGGTTCCGCCTCCGACCTTCGAGCGGGCAGAGCTGCAGTGGAATGGCCGTGGCCGCACAGTGGGCTGCCAGCTGCATTGCAAAGGAGTGGCCGTATCAACAGCGGCCGCGAAGAAACACAGAGAATGATGAGGGCTGTTCCCTCCGCGCGCATGCGGCCCGGGTGATCAATGAAACAAAACTAAAGTGGGGGCCCATGCCAAGAAACACCCTGCTTGCCTCCAGGGTGCCCGGGTGCCCTAGGTTTCTTGGGTTTCGATGGCTTTGTCATGGAAAGCATGACGCTCCCACACCAAACATCGATGGACGTCCTGGGGTCTCACGATTGGGTTTCTTGTGGAAGGTTTCTTGTGAACTGGCCTCCATTGGTACCTCTGGGGCGAAACACGCCTCCTCATCCTCAGTACTGGTTCGGGAACGCAAATGGCCCCCGCGCCTGCAGGCTGGAAGCCGCGCTTCAGCCCAACCGGCATTGCCTTCTGACGGCCATTCCTTCGCCAAGCCCGCCATCCCCACGCTCTTCGTTCACAAGCCGCACTTCACAGAAGGGGTGGTTGCCAGCCCACCAAAGCTTCTCGTGTGTCTCGGTCGCCCACCATGGGGGCAACAAAGAAGGAGGTGGCTGCGGCCCTTTCCCTCTGGTGCGCCCTCAGCTCTCACGCCGCTGCCAGCACTGCTCCGAGACTGGCTGGCGCTGGCGTTGCCGTTGCCAGTGCTGTTGGTAATTGTCAGGCTGCTGCTTGTGCTGGTGCTGCTGGTATTCGTATTTTCCTTCCAGCGACTACCACAGCTGCCTGCGAGCCGTCCACGTTGTCGTTCTGCCCGCCTGCCGTTTGGCTGAGAAGAAGGGCAGGCAGCCCCCTTCGCGAGCACAGCCGCAGCCGCAGGAACCGCTCCGCTGCTCCTCTCGCCACCTGAGGAGAGCGGGCCTGCCAGCGCAGCGCCGCGGCCAGCACGCTGCAGGCGCGCCCAGGCTGTCACGCCTGAGCTGGCGTCCACCCATGTGCCGTGCCTTCCGCGCGTCTTCCGCCCGCAGTCGGGGAAGTTGCGCAGGCCCTTGCAGCCCAGCTTGCAGTCGCCCCACTCGCGCCTAATCACGTCGAGCCCAAGTGCGCCGTATCCGTCCTCCGCTGCATGCACGTAGTCGCCCTCCCGTAAGGCGGCGCCGATCCAGCTGAATACTTTGCCCACGATGCGGTCTCGGCGGACTCGTCGCTCCTTCAGCTCCTCGTCGGTCGGGCTCATCTTGCGCGCCATCCTCGCCTTCATGTCTGCGCAGTGCTTGCCCCGACGCTGCCAATCCGCGACGCGCTCCGCCTGCGCGCCGGCCAGCGTCATGCGCGTCTTGACTTTGGTGAACGACGCGTTCTCCATGCCGACGTCCTCGATGACCGCCCGCACCTCCACCCGCAGCTCGCGATAAGGACGCTGCCAGGACAAGCGCCGAGCCCATCCAGCCTCGACGCCGCCCAGAACAGGTGTAAGGCATGCTCGGATTGATTCCGTCGCCGCGCGCAGCTCCGCCGCCCCCGACTCCCGCAGGCGCGGCCCGGGCAGCGGCCCGTAGACGCTGGCCGCCTCCGAGTCCGCGCCCAGCACTGACACCGCCCATCCTCCGCGCGCCGAGAACAGGCCGGGGCCCTCCGCGCCGCGCGCTGTCCGCGAGGCGGTCGCCCGACAGCGGCTCCCCCGCAAGATCGTTGCGCCCTACGGCGCTCGAAACCCCCTCCTCGGTGGGTGGCGGCAGTTGCCGACGATGCCCCGGCGCAGGCCCTCTCGACCGCGGCGCGCCCATTGCGAAGTCCGCGCTGGCAATGGCCACGATGGCCCCGAATGGCGCGTCGTCTGGCCGCCCCCACTCGCCACCGTCGTCGCGCGACCCCCACTCGGCCCTCGCGGCCCCCGTCGCAGGGCATTGCCGCGCCGAAGGCAAAATGTGCTGAATCGCGTCCACTCGGGCGCCAGAGCGAAGACGCCAGGGGGCTCTACCGCAGCCCTGCGCCCCACCGGCGACGCGAAGCCCGCCGTGGCGCTCTCTGCGGAGCTGATCTCCTCGACCATCCGGCGCGCCTGTTCTTGCGCGCGATTTGCATCGCTCCAGCGAGAGCCCCGCCCCCTGCCGCGCGCGCAAGTTTAGGGTGCTCGCCCGCGTCTTGCCGCATCGGCCGCTCGTGCTCCGCCGCGATGAGCTTCGCCAAAGTCGACCGCTTTGCCTTCGTCGGCGCAGACGACGCGAGGCCTTGGAGCCCGCCTCGGGCGGTGGCGCGCGAGGGCACATGGCGCGGAAGGGACCCTTCCTGCGAGCTGTTCTGGGCCCTTCTCCGCCAGCGCATCCGCGGCCCTTGCGAGCGCGCCCCCGCAGCCATCGGGCCCTTCGCGCCGCTGTGGAATTGCGCCGCCTTCGCCCGTGCAATGGCGGGCAACGTCGCGCTGCCCTTCAGCGGGTCGCTACCCGGAGTTCCTCCGAGGAGGATGTCAAGGCTGAGGCTCTTTCTTTGACCCCCCTGACGCGATGCATTGCGTTGGCGCGCCTCCTCCACTTAGCGACCCATGGGGGTGGCCACCCCGCCGCGCCCTGGCCATAGCTCGCAGCGGGTCGGAGACCAGCGTTCGCCGCTCTCGCTGTCGCAGTAGCGCGCTGCTGCCAGATGGCACGCAGCCGCTGTAGATGCGCCCCCGCCTGCCGGCGCCTGCCCTTCGGCGCCGCGAGCGCCCGATTCTCCGAGCGCGAGCCCGCCCCAAGGTTCTCGTCGGAGTCCGTTCCGCCACAGGGAAGATGATGCCCCCATCTGCTTGGCCACCAGGTTCGCGACCCCCGCGGAGCTCGCCAGGACCTCGCTCTTCTCTTCGGGAACCTCGCGCACCGGCGCCACCAGCTGCGCGGTCGCCGCCTTGGCGGCCTTTGGCCGGGCGGGCCGCCGCCCAGGCTATGGGCCCCTGGCGCCCGACGCATCAGTCGTCGAACGCGATCCCCATCGCGACTTTGGGCCCCAGTGAACGCCGAAGCCGAGCGCGTTCACGAGCAAGAATCAGAAGCCCGCATCTGAGCAGACTTCCTCGCATGCGGGCATCCCGCGGCGAGCCTAGCATCAAGCTCGCGCGCATCGAATACGTTTTCGCCCAGCTTGAATTTCATGCTGCCTGCGCACAGCGCGAGGGCCATGTGCAGCAAGCCCACCGGGTAGTTGCCCGGGGCGCCCCTCTCTCGAATGGTGGCCAGGTCCACGAGCTCGCGCGCCTTCCACAGGTCGAGCAGCGCCGCTGCTCCCCCCCGTGCGCGAGACGATTCGACCCGCGGCGCTTGCCGCCGCACTGCCTCCTCAGCTGCCCGACCGTTGCCGCCGCGGAGCCCCAGCCAAACCTGGGTCGACCTCGGGGCCCCAGCACGCGGCGTCGGGATGCCTGACGCGCTCCAGCACAGGAGGCCAATTGGTCTAAAGCCCCCTCCCAGGACCTGGGGAGCACGACCACGAGCGAGCCCGCGATAGCATGAGGCCATCCTTCAAGCAAGCGCCTCACACTTCATGCGCACTGCATGCAGAACTTGATGATGGCCTCCAATATCTCGTCGCTAAGGCAGCGCCTCCCCGGGGTTGACGGTCGCCCCCGCGCCCGCCTGGCGCCCGAGAGCCCGGGTGGCGCTGGTCCGCGTCCTTGAGGGGCCTAGGTTTGAAACGATCTCCACCATCGCGAAACTTTCGCACCTTCTTGGCCCAGTAGTCGGCCACTGCGCGAAATGGAGCAGGCCCGTGCGACGGCCCCCCCATCGAACTCGTCGTCCGGTGACCGAACTCACGCCCCCCGTACATGAAGGCCGCCGCGCCGTCCTACATGGACTTGTTGATCCACTCTTTGAGCTCTTGGCTGCGGATGGCCGCGGAAGTCGCGCCCTCCGCCCCGGCCTCTTCCCAGGCCTCCTGGGCCACTTCGTCGGCGGGGCCAGCGCGGGGCCAGATGCTACCAGGTCCGCTGTTGTTGCCCGGACAGGTCCTGGCGGCTGTCCTGTCATGCTCGGCGCCTTGGGCCCCTCGCCGCCAGCGCCGACGCCCTGGCGACCGTTGCTGCGCTGTCTGCCGACCCCGTCGCCCCTGCAGTCGCTGGCCGGCTGGCGCCCGCCGCGCGCTCGAAGGGGCCGCCGCGTAGCGCGTTTCGTTTGCCGCCGCCCATTCGCCGCGCCCTCCTCGAGCTGAGCCAGCGCGCCCTCGACTATCCTCTTCGTAGGTGCCGATGCCGCCCGCGCTTCCTCGCGCGGCTGCTTGGCCAACTCCCAGCGGTGGGCCGCTCCTTCGCTGAATTTTTTTCGGCTCCACCGCCCGCTCCGCCGTTCTCGCACTGGCCCGGGCGCGCGAAGGCGCAGCGCGCGCACGTGTCCATCCACTCCGTTTGCGACGCCTCGTCCTCTTCGAGCTGCGGGCAGGGGGGCCGCCCGCTGAGCCCGCGCCAACGAAGTTCCAATCGCCTCCACGCGTGTAGATGCCATCGCTGGGTTGACCCCGATGTACTGGACGCACCAGCGAGGGGAAGCTGCAGTTTCCCGTCTCACCCAACCACTTCCTGGAGTGGCGGCAAGCGTCGACGATCCCGCGCAGCTCCCCCACGGCCCCTCAGGGCCCAGTCGCCTTGCTTCATGGAGGATTCGAATGGCCCCCGCTCTGCCGCCCGCGTCTCTCATCCACGTAGCTTCACGTAGCTTCTTCGACGCCCTCGGCCGTCTGCGCGCGCCCATTGAAGTCCGACGCTGGGCCCGTCGCGACGCGCGCCGGGAGGCTCAGCATTCAAAATATGCACGGGACGCGGCGGTTTTACCAGTCCTTTTTGCTGTCGACTGCATTGGGACTGGCGGGGTTCGAAATCCACCCCTGGCTCTCCTCCCAGCATTGGGATATGCCGCTTCATCGCTCTCTGCTCCGTCCCCTCCGCCCCTCGACGCACAGGGCCGCGCGCCCTGTCCGCGGCCCCGTCGCCGCCTTCGCGGCCACTGGCGATCGCGAAGCCGAGCTTCGCGAGAAACTTCGGCCTGGTGCATGAGCTCCCGGCCGTTGCAGCTGGCCCCCAGCCCCGCGGTGAACGCGGCCTTCGCCGCGCTGCCGACGGAGGAGCTCGGCGTCGAGCCCTTGTAGAAGTGCTCCTACAGTGGAGACCCATGCCAAGAAACATCCCGCTTGCCTCCAGATGCTTCCAGGGCGCCCGGGGTTTTTGGGGGTTTCGATGGTTTTGCCGTGGATAACATGACGTTCCCACGCCAAAAATCAATGGGCGTCCTGGGGTCTCAGGGTTGGGTTTCTTGCGGGCTGGCCCCCATTTTATTCCTCCTCGATCTGGCGCGCCCGCCCCAATTCATATTCCACCGAGCCGCGCAGAGATGCGCGCGGTAGACAGGTCTCCCAGGTCCTTGCGTTCTTCTGCCATTGACCTGGAGCTGCTGCAGCTCCAATGCCTCTCGGGAGGGCGGCCTGCCGGTTTGGTTTTAGGGCGGGCGCCCGGTGCTGTCAAGCGCGGCGCCTCCCCCGTGTCGCCGCGCCCCCGCGTCGGGAGCTTGGCCCCCGCGCGCGGCCTGCACGGTTTGGAGTAGCTCTGGTTTTCTCGAGACTCCGCAGAAGTGCGCGACGCCGCATGTTCTCGGCGTTTCCATGGCGCTCGATTTTGACGTGTTTGCGGGGCGCGAGAATTTCGAAATATTTCGGGATGCGCGGGCCGCGACGCGCGCGGACGTTATTCGTTCATTTTCTCGCTTGGACTTCTGGAAAACAGATTCGAGGGCGAAGCGCGCGAGCATTGCATTTGTCGTGCAATGGGCGAGGGGGGGAGGTCGATGCCAGTGTGGCTGGGATGATATGGGCTCAAGACTGAGTTAACGATGATGCAAAATCACACGTGCATTCCACATCCCAAGGGGGGGTCGCCCCAGGGTTAGATCTTAAGTCTTTTCTCAGAAAAAGGTCAATATCTGCAGTGCGCAACCTACGTGGTGCAATCGTCGCGCTGTCTAGCTGCGGGCGTGCGCAGCATGATGGCAACGTCGCGACACAGGCAGACGCGATGGTGATAGATGCGATGCTGGCGGCGATGGTGGCAATGACGGCGGCAAGGCTAATGGCGGCGCCGATGCTGATCACGCTGATGGCGATGATGACGCCCATGCGCCGGCGATAAATGGTTTTGGGAGGATTTCGACATGCGCGCGCGGCCGACGGGCGCGAGTGGCCCGCATGGTGGTCCTCGACATGGATCGCCCCACCCCCCAGCACGCGCGCAAGAGCGTTCGAAATGTTCCAACATGCGCGCGCGAAGGAACCGTTTGGTCGCATTTGATGGCACGGTTGAAAGCTAATGCTCTCCAAAGAGTTCGCGAGAGCGTGCGCTGATTATATCGAAACGAAACATGTTGCAAGACGATGTGCTTTCCCAGAACTTTTTCGGGGCCTCGCGTATGAAATTTGCTCGAAACAGGCGTTTTCTGAGCGGTCCACGGATGGGCGCGCAACGACGCGCGCGCGGGCTTTGTCCCTCTTGTCGCAGGGGGTTCGTGCCAATTCATGACCTGCGATAGGCGAGTGTGCGCGCATAGTCCTCTTTCCAATCGATAACGGGACGAACGCGCGCCAGTTTGGCTGGGACGACGATGCGAAATTATCTTCAGAACTAACGACCGTGCAGAATCATGCGTAAACTCAACATCCCCAGGGATATGGCTAAGTCCGGCTTCGGGGGGGCGGTGGATCCCAATTCTTTTTCAGAGAGGAGCACCGACGTTGTGCAATTCACGTTGCCGACCTTGAAGTAGTCAGCTCCAATGCTCGCGCAGTCATCCCACGCGCCCATCCACAACTTGGTTTACAAGACCCACGCAGCAGCGATTGCGATGACTGCTCGGCGCTGGTTGGCGCATCGCCGCGGTCGCGCAAGTGCTTAGCGCGCGTGCTCGCGCGCAGAGCGGCCAGCTACTTCGGCGCGACCGACGCGGCCGCGATAGCGCTGACCGCTGGGCGTTTCCCGGCCGGCGCACGCTTCAATTGGAGCCGGCGATTTGGGCGGGCACGATATCATGGCAGCGTCGACAACGGTAGGCACGACGGCGGGGGTGGCGATGTTAGCGACGACGGTGACAGAGTCGACGGCGAGGCCAGCGCGGCCGACGCGCGAGAGCCGCCCGCACGGTATGATTTGACGCGGATCGCGCCTCCCCAGCACGCGCGCAAGGGCGTTCGATTGATGTCGAAATGTGACGTGAGAGGCTTGTTTGGCCGAGTGTAGTGGACACGTTGAAACACTTATGGTTTTCTTAAGAAATCGCAGAGGCGCGAGCACAGGCACGTTTGAAAACTGGCGTTGCAAAGCCACGCGCGCTTGCATGTTTCTCGGGGCGCTCGATTCTGAAATCTCTCCGAAGGTTTTCGAAAGATGCGCGCGCGCGACGACGCGCTCGCGCGCGCTCGCCCCGTCAGTTGCAGGGGATTTCTGCGACAGCACGCGCGCGAGGGTGTTCGAGCAACGTCGACGTGCGCGCGC
>CAUYUJ010013492.1:64676-99676 GCA_963575745.1 Prorocentrum cordatum
GAGGAGGAGGTGGGAGGAGGAGGAGGAGGAGGAGGAGGAGGAGGAGGAGCCGGTGGGTCGGGCATTCTTGTCACTCAGCCCCAGCAGGGCCAGGCGGCCTTCGACCCCTCCCCACTGGCAGCCGTCCACCAGCCCGCGAGATCCTGGATTTCCTTGCCCACTGGCCCGCGAGGCCTCGGCTGCAGCACCGCTCAACGATGTGTCGCCGAGCCGTTTGTTCGGACACGCAGCCTTGCGTCTTGGGGAGAGCGCCGCGGCCACCAGGGCAACTGCCGTTTCGGGCGCGGTGGGCTCGCCGTGGGGTCTGCTGCGGTGCCGGCGTTGTCTACTTGGAGCGCGGGGCGCAGGGTTTGCCTCGGGTTTGCGGTGGTGCCGATGCTGTCCGCTTGGGCGCGACCAAACGGCGCGGTGACGTCTCATGGCGGGGGTTATGATACACCAAGCCCCCCCCCCTCCTATTTCAATGCGTCCCTTTGCCCCCCCCCCTGGGCCGCATACGTGCCGCTGGCCATGATTTGCGCCCTCCCCCTCTTGGACGCCCCCCTCTTGGACGCACGCGAACCCTTCATCCAGGGTGACCAGCAGCCGAAAAGATCTGAAACAGAGCGTGGACTCATCCTCGCTTGAGGTTTTTCGGGGCGTGTGTCGGGGGCGTCTTGCGTCTCCTCGAATCTTCCGGGGGAATCTCGGAGCCTTCGGGGTGGTTGGGCCCTCTCGGGTTGGTCCTCGGGCATCTTGCGGCTCTCGTGAAGCAATCTTTGGCCATCTCGGAGCCGTCTGATCTGGAGAAAGAGACACCACGACGTAGCATTGGGGAGGGGAGCGGCTCGATCGACGCGCAGGAAGCAGCGACGACCGTAGAGTCCTACCAGGTGGTTCTGAAATCAAGACTTCTCTCCACGCCGTGTAGGCACAGTGACTGATCACCGATATCGTTGAGTTCGCTAGAAGACGACGACCCACATGATGAAGCATAGGCACGCTCTTTGAGTTCATGGAACGGGAGGATGAGGATCCAGATGTTACCCCTCTCATTTACGGGGGACGCGCGACTACCATTTCCCTCCGTGACCTGTCACACGGATTTGCAGTTTTCCATTGACGGCTAAGCTCATGGCGTTGCTCGGTATCTGCAAGTGGCTTCAAAGATAGGCGCGTTGATTGGCTGATCCAAACGTGGCAGGAATGGGGAGAAAGAGCACATGAATGTGCGGATGTCCAGGCGCGCCAATCGCAGACGAGACCTGGCCGTGCGCTGCAACGCTACTCTCCCTGGCCCCTGCCTATTTCCCTGCGTTCCCTTATCCCTCCCTTCGCTTATTGTCACTCTGCCACTCTGCCTCTGTGCCCCTCCCTTCCATCCCGCCTTTTGCCCCTGTCTCCCTGGTCTCTCCCTCCAGTAGTGGCACCGTCCCTTTCTCTTTCCTTGCCCCCCTCTTTCCCTGCCCCCCTTCTCTCCCCATGCCTTTCGCCTGCCACCCTGTCCGAGCGGCTCTCGCGTGCTTGCAGCCCCGCAGCCGGGGTCACGCGCCACAGGGCTGCAGAGTCTTCTTGGCGGTGCAGATCACCGCCTGCGTTGCGGGGTCCCCCAAGCGTGCTGCAGCAAAGAAGACCAGCGCGAAGGTGCTACGCGGCAGCCACTGTCCCTTTCGTTCCTGCCGAGCCGCGGCGTCGATGTACCCAGGGAGTGTACGTGTTTGCATGTCAGTACATTGTGAGTGTTTGTGCCGTGGTCGTTGAGTGGAGTGTCGCGCAGAACGTACTCAGGGGTCATACTTTGGCGGCCGGGTTCTGGGCAGCGTTCGAGTGTCGATATTCAACCATTGTAGGCACGTGGCGACGTGAAACGTTTGATTGCAGCATGTTGGGCGGATCAGTAACATAGATAATGGCACTGCGCAAACTCTTTCGTAGCAGGTGATGTGTGAGTTTGTGTTAGGGATGTAACTGTTGATTGCTAAGGGTGGGTCGTGCGTGGTGCAGGGCTGCGTGGTGTGAAACTGGTTTGCATGTCAGCAACCACATTTTGCTCTGGACTTCAGGAACCAGTAATGTTTGGCTCACAGCCCCGCGCACTTCCGACTCCAATGTCTAGGTCCGATGTACAGGGTTGATTGGATAGTTTGTTGGAGACTGGGCACCCCGTCGCCCGTCGATTGGTGCTGATAGCGCGTTTATGGCTGTTTCTGTACTTGTGCAATGACTCGGAGCTATGTTATTTACATTGTGCCGATCATGTTATTGGCCATCATGGCACTGCTACCCAGTTTCATGCGGCTTGGGAGCGAACCTCTGCCAGGACCTCTATCAGGATCAGACAGCCTGTTCGAGGGGCGTCCACCTGATATACCGTCACAAGGTCAGGACCAGCCTGGAACACTACGTCAACGCAGTGCGAGTGGCGTGACGTTTATGGTCCCGTGTACGGAGAAGGACGTCGATATCTTGCCGTGGCGCATAAAGCACATGATGACTTACCACAGGTATGATTTCCAGGAGCGGGTGTTTGTCGTAGACACGCGCGGCAAGCCTTTGTCCGAGGACTTGGTCGCAGTGTTGGAGTCCATAATCCGTTCTGGGCTCATGGATTCGTGGGCCATGGTCAACTATTCTCGTGCCTACGTAGATTATGTCAAGAAGCGGGCGGGCTGGAAGACAGAGTTGACAACCATGGGGAGGATCGGTAATTTGGTATATTTTTTCATGCTGGACAAGTGCCAAACTAAATATGTGATGGCTGTTGCTGTCCGCCAACTGCGAGTGGTCCAGGGTGTTGCACGCGGGCGCATCGCTCAAGGTTTGAATGCGCAGAAGTGCAGCTTACGTTCAATGTAGAATTCAGCGCGCACCTGCTCAACGCACACACACACAGACTCACACACACACACTCTATCTGTGTATGGCACTGCGAAATGCATTGGCCCGAACACTATGACAATTGCAACAGTCAAGCTCAAATAGGCAACCATTCCGAGTTCTCCCTCCTTGCACTTGTATCAAGGATGTAAGTGTGGTTTCAGAGTGTACATGTGTTGCGGGTGCTCAGTCTATGTCCGTCTAGACAATGTATTGTGTTACGTGCGCCTTGGGTAGTTGGAAGCAAAACGGATATCAGGAAACCGCATTCTGCATTGCATATTCATGAACTCCTCTTCCATGTTTGGTATTGCCTACTCCTCCTCCCTCCGCCATCTGACTCTTCCCGTTCGTTGTTCCGCGCCGAGTTCCTCGTACTATTTACCGTAGTGGTCCTCTACATCCTCCTCATGCTCCACACCACTGTCCTCCTTCTTGCCAGCCCATTCTTGACTGAGCCCGTCCTCCGTTTCTTTCGACTGACCCCTCTTCGTCGTTCTATGTCCATCCCCTTCTCGTTCTCTCTCTCTCTCTCTCTCCCACTTCTCATCCATACTCTTCCTCGGATGCGTGGACACAGGGATTATAGCCATCGCGTGGCGATACTATACATTCCGAGCGCCAGCACGAGCTCGAGGCTTCGCTCGGCCGACGTGCTGCCAACAGCACGTCCCCCATTCCTCGGATGAGGGGGGACGGAGACAGAGCAGGAGGCTGGAGGAGGGGATGACGAGGTGGGGAGGTGGAACCATCACGGGCGAACAGCACGTAACACTTTCTCCGGCGGCGGCGGCGAGGCGGCGAGTTCCGCTCCAGCGAGAAGCTAGAAAGGGGCACTGCCTGGCGAATTGGCCGGGGCGCAATGAGAGGGGGGGGCACGGCCGAGAGGAAGAAGGGACGCTCAGACGCCGAAGAGTTCGACGATTAGCAGCCGGGGGGGAAGCACGTAACACAGTGGCCCCACATTTTAGACGGCTAGCGTCTATTGTGCTACGGCCTGTCGCGCTTTTGCACCGAAGGAGCAGGATAATTTCACAACAGTACAGCTGGTGACTTTCAAGGGGAAATAGCCAACTCCATCATACACGGTGCATCCAAACCTTGAGGTCCAGGCGCTGTCAGGCAGCACTTACACCATATCTATTATGGTTCCAATCGGATCCTGAGGCGCTCACGTTTCACGTCCTCATACATGCCCCTTCCCCTCCCTTGCAGCCCCCTCAGCACGTCCTTGCGCCCCCTCTTTCTCCATCCTCGCCCCCTTCTCTCCTCCTGTGTCTCTTCCTCCTGAGCAGCCTTGGTTTCGCCTGCGCGATTTTCCGACTCCTCGACGTTTCGCGCATCACCACCCGCGAATCCCGAGACGACCGCCAGGCGAGCTGCGCTGACCAGGCAAGTGTAATTGGGGACATCTAGTGGAATCGATCGGGGAGTCAGCCGTCAAGCCGCTGCTCGGAGCCGGCCTGAGCAGACCCTGGAGTGGAAGTGATAGTTTGACGTCGAAGAACGGGGAGGCGTAGGAGAGAGTGGAGAAGGAGTTGATGAAGATGGCGGCTGATGAAGAGGGAGGTGGGAGGCTGATGAAGAGGGAGGTGGGAGGCTGATGAAGAAGGGAGGCTGATGAAGAAGGAGGCTGATGAAGAGGGAGGTGAAAGGATGAGGCGTGGGACGGGCGAGAGAAGAAGGAGGAAGAGGATGGAGGAGGACGGTTGCGTTGACGACGGCATTAACGAGGACGAGGAGGAGGAATGTGACGACGGCAGGAATCAACCATGACGATTCCCGCAAACCCGTTGCTCCAAAAGCCTCTCGGAAGCGCCATCTAGGAGCCCTCTAAAGGTAGCGGGAGAGGAGGTTGTTACTAGTAAGAATTAGTGACCGGCCCTTCACCCAGAGGCAATAGTTGCATTGAAAGTCGAATTCCCCTAAACCACCTACGCCCAGAGGGGGGATGGGTTTTCCCACCACCCCGCCACCAGAGCACATTGCGGCCACATAGAGCACAGCCGCAGCGAACCAAGCCACCAGAGCATAGCCGCAGCGAACCAAGCCACATAGAGTCACCGCTGAGTTTGCCGCAGCGCATGACATCACGGCCCGCCAGATCAACGCAACAAGTTGAACATCACGCTATACGGCCTTATGCAGCTCACGCAACTTCGAAGTTCGACACGCCGCCCTGATCGCACCCACAAAGGCCTGGCTGCCCACAGCAAAACGCGCTTAGGAAGACGACTGTGGCCGAGAGGCGAGTATTTGGTCATACAGCGTGCCAGCTCGTTGATGTACAAAATATACACTCCCACGGAGTACCCCCTCATGTGACCCAGACGGGGCTACATGCCATGTGGCGAACACATATGCCACAACCTTCTCGACGGAACCACTCTGTCTGCCAACAAGTGGCATCCCATCGTCGTTTTGCACACAAAGGGGTCCCGATTCCACGCGTACGGTTGGGCACGGGCCTGAGGAGCGAACACGATTGCGTGCCGATGGTGCGATTGTGTGCGAGCGACGCGTGCGTGCTGTTCAAGGTCGAAGATGGTCTGCCTGGGCCCTGTTGTAGCCTGCATGCGCGCGCGACCTCACATCCAGCGGTACCTTGTCATCAGTCCGTGGTGGTTTTGCCTGTGCAGTCACGGCGCTGAAACAAGGACCGCTTTTGGCTCAGGAGCGGCTGTGATGTCCGAGCCGGTCCTTCTAGCCGGGTCCGGAACACTGTTTGCATTGCCGAGGCCCGTCGTGCCCCGCAAAGCCCCCGTGGTATGTGGCGTTTCTTGTGGTAGCACGGCGGCTGCCAAGCGCGCTTAAGGTGCACCATGGTCTTCCCGGTGGTCTCTGAGGTGGGTGTCTCCCCGATGTCGCCGATGTGGGCTCGCGCGAGGGGCCCCGGCCTGCGCCGCGAGAGGGAAGCGCCGTCCTGGTCGGCGGCTCGGGGCAGTTCCTCGCGAGCACGGGCGTTGGCCCCCGTCAGGTCCAGGATTGGTATCCAGTGCGGTGTTGTGGTGTGGTGTGCTATGCAATGCCATGGCTTGCCGTGTGACGTGCGCGCCAATGCTATTCCGTGTTTTGCTGTGTTGCGCCATGCCGCGTTCCGTGTTGTATTACGTTGTATGTCAGATGCTCGATGCGGTTACGCATTGACATGCCAGGCGTTGCCATGCAACGCAGCGCTAGATCGTGCTATTGTACCTCATTGAGTCGCACCTCATTGCAGTGTGTCCAGGTGCCTGCGGCAAGTCCTGACACCATGTCAGCTCAGCGTTCTTGGTGGCGAGGCTTCGGGAACACAGGTCGTCACATTCGAGCCGTCTTGGCTCAGTTGTGGGCTCATTTGGGATAGTCTGTGGGGGGCCCTGGGGGGCCATCTTGGGATCATCGTGGCTTCTGGCCAGTCCCCCTCCGACGTGCTGTGGGAGCGTCGACGACGATCTCGATGTTGTTGCCAGCGGCTTGCAGTCTTTTGTTTACGAGCACGCTTGTTATTATTAATTGCCAGCTCCCGCTGATCGTTGCAGCGAACACGGTGTGACCATAGCACGGCCATCATCTCAAGTCGATTGGCAACTTCTCTAGGTGATGCATTCTACACATCGTGCGGAAGTTCTTATGAGACGATTCCGAACCATGTATATGTATCAGCAGTGTTCCGATGTAGGCATGTGTGCCACTTTGGGGGGCGTAGTGCATCCCCATATGCCTACGCAATAGGGTTCCTTGTATTGACCCCCTGTATGCCAGACATGTCAGGCGCATTGAGTGGTGCTGTGCCCACCCACTCGCCCAAATGCGTTTGGAGGAAGAGTCCCGAAGCCGTCTCATGTTTTGACGTGTGAAGTTTGGTGGGCATCTCACACGCTACGGCTGTTCAGCTTGCGTACTTATGTCATTTTGATTTGGACATTGTGATGTGGTCGAGGCCTGATTTTTCCTGGGTGGAGACGGCAGTCCGCATCCTGCAGGGTAATCCTCAAGCTTTGACTGTCGTTCCTCCTCGCCCGCACATGGTAGAAAACGAAAGTTGGACAGACCGATTTACATGTGGAGGGCCTTTCTTCATCTCAGCTCGCTACTACACGATCGACAAGACTCGCTACGACAGGCTTCTCGACGACAGCAATACTAGAGCGTCTTTTCCTACTTGCTCTGGCGACGTGCATTGGGAGCGACTGACAAGCTGCCTGGCGTGCTCTGCCGGCTTGAAGAAAATAAATATGTTGGAAAGCCGCCAGGCATGGGTGTTGCATTTCCCTTCCCCTAGAAATCAGAGTGGCGATATGCGCTTGGTGCTGGACAGGCTTGTCTCAAAGGGTATCGCTATCACCGAGAGCAAGCAGAAGCCATACAATGCCGCAAAGCTGTCTCTGTGGGTGGATGCGCTGGCTCGTCATGACAACCCGTCAGCTTAGAGCGTCCTTCTTATCCGAATGGTGCACAACGGGAACTGGCAGTCTACGGTGACCTGAAGGAGATCCTCCCTGGGCGATGACCCGACGTTGCGGATCATACGAAAATGGGCAGTTGCTTCGCGTCTGATCATTTGTATTCTGATCGGTCCGAGCAGCTATAATCTAGTCTAGAGCCGTTTCACTGCACCTCACGCTCGCAGAATTGAAACCGGCTGAGTGTGTGTTGATTGTTCTTGTCTGCTCGCGGATGCGTCGCCAGAGATGCATCGCTGCTTCTTGACTGAGGGTTTCATTCAAACTGTCCAAAAGCAAAATGTTAATTTGACCAGCCAGCCAGGTGAATATTGTTGCCAGCGGTATTTTAGACGGCATGGAGGTTTTTGAGACTTCCGTCGCAATGTATACGTATACACACACATTGCGTTTCGACCCTTGCTTTGTTTCGGACCCTCGTCGCCGCCGTTTCGTCGGGTTCGATTCTTGTCACGAGCGTGTTGCCGCCCTCGCCCCCGACGCCCGCGCGGCCCCGACCGCCGTGCCGCGTTCTCCCCGGCCCAGGCGGGCCGCGGTCACTGGCGCGGCGCGCGGGCCCTGCGTCAGCGCTCCGAAAGCTCGTTTCTCATCGCGAAGCACGGCTCCGTACGGATGCAGGGCCACCGCGTGACTGCAAGGTCGCTGCACTAAGGAAGTCGTGCGCGAGTTTCGCGGCGGTGGGCAGGAAGCGTGCCTGGGGGCGGGCGCGGACAAGTCTGGCACGCGTTCTGGACCACCGGGGGAAGAAGATGGGATCAGCCGAGAAAGTGTTTTTTGCGGGAAGCCCTCAGCGCGAGGCTCAGTGACGGGTCCGTCTGACAGGGTCCGACGTTTGTTTGCACAAGTCCCGCGCAAGTGGGCACCTCACGGGCTGGCCAGTCAAAACCTTCAGGCAGTCAGGGGAGCAAGCCCGATACGGAGGATGTCTTATGCGGTTGTTTCCCCAATCAGTGCTTGCGTCGAAGGGGTCCTAGCGGAAATTGAAGGATTTGGCGAAAGTTTCCCGCCGATTTTGGTGGCTGGCTGGGTTCCCAGGTTCCCAGTTCCGGGTTCCATGGTTCTTGGATATTGGGTTCCAGGTCGATTTCGGTGGGTTCTGGGTTCCCGGGTTCCCGGGTTCTTGGTCGATCTTCTTATCGATCTTTTTATCGATCCCATTGCAAACCATCCATGGATTCGGGTTTCTCTCTGGTGTAAGTCTTCTTGTCGGTCCATATACCTCGTTCTGGACGTAGGATGCAAAGCTGGTCCACGTTGGGAGACGAAGCCGGATTCTGGCCCAGAGGGCGGGGGGGGGGTGCGTTTAATTGCATTGTGCAGGGCCCCCGCGGCCAAGCTGAGCGGGGCGCTGGCCCGGCCCCAGCCTCCGCCGACCCTCCGCTCAGGAGCTTTGAGACGGGGGCCAATGCAAAGGGAGGTCAGCCAGAGCGCCCGATCTTGCAGGTTCTTGCAGGGGCAGGGTCGCATTGACCCGGGTTTGGGCGGAGGTTCCTGCAGGATCTTGCAGGATCATTCGCATTGGCCCGGGCTTGGGTGCAGGATCTTGTAGGATTTTGCAGGATTCTGCGAGGCCTGCCTGACCCGGGTCTGGATTGACCCGGGTCAGAAGATCCCCGATCCGCCTTCGCTCTCCGAGCCCAGTATGAAAGCAGGGAGCGCCGTGGGCTTCCAGGCGACCTTCGGGCCCGATCATGATGGGCCATGCCAGCCGTGAGTTTCTCACGTTGCGCGCGCGCGCGTCCGGGAGGGGTGCCGAAGGCGCTCTGGGAGTTCGAATGACTGCCGGGCAGACCTGCGAGGAGAACCCCCAAGTGGATGTCGGGAAAACGAGGCACGTGAATTCCAGGTGGGTTACGCGTGGGAAAATACGTCGCGCTTGAAGGCAACAGTGCCGAGCCGAAACGAAAGAACACATCCACGAAACACTCACCACACATTAATTTTGAAATTCATTGTCAGATTCGCATGAAAACCCGACGGGTGTGCGGGAAAATCTACGGATATATTCTTTGCGACAGGAACAATCTCTGCGCCGCGAAATGTTTACTTTCACGCCTTGTTCTGAGTATTTTGTGGTAGTTTGAAGGGTCCTTATGCGTATTACGAGCTGTTGTTTGCGATGCGATCCAGCTGCCTGTGGCAAATCCCGCGGCAGTTCCGTGCAACGGTTCGAAGAACGTACAGGAAGCCGTAGCATATGAAGCATCGTGACTCGAGGCGAGGCCGTAACATGTCACACGTTCTTCCGATCCGTGTCGGGGTATTTTCTCGTGTTCGTCGCGTCTTCCTGCCTTCCTCTTACTCTTGGCGCGCGCTCACACAAAACCCATACAAACTCATTCACCAGGAGAGTTGCCCCGATCATGGATATGTAGCAGCATGCAGTGACGCTCCAGGAGCCTTGTCGAGGCATCTTGAGGCCACAGTGGGGCCATGTTGGGGTCCTTTGGGTGGGGCCTTTTGTATGCCTGTACGGCGGATCTCTTGGGGCCCTCGTTGGGCCTTCTTGGGGTCTTCTCGGGCTCTTTGGGGGCCCTCTTAGACTCCTTGAGGATCCTCGTGGGGCAACTTTGGGGGCCATCGATCAAAGAAGTGGCGGGGCTTAATTCGGCTCCCCCACCCCGTCTTCTGAGGCTGGAACAAAAAGGCAATTGGGGCGCTCTTGTGCGCTCTTTGGGCCGTTTTGGCCCCACCTTGGGCCTTTTCTGGGGCTTCCTCGGGCCATATTGGAGCCACCTGGAAGCCTCAAGGGCCTACCGTCAGCGAAAAGGCGATATTGCAACCAGCTTGATTGTCTTGCGGCTTCGAAATGCTTTGGGCCTCTCGGATGTGGGGGAGGGGAGCGTGGGATGACCCGTGGCCGCTTAGAGCCGTCTGGGGACTGTCGTGGCGCCTTTTGAATACCCGTTGGAAGCTATATCGAGTTGTCTAGGACTGTACTGTGTGATATTCGAGGCATCATTGGGCTATTTGTGACCCACTTGGGGACATCTTTGGCCATGCAGCACGCTCTGACCGCTTGCGCAACGCACCCCCATGCCCAGGGAGAGTGTGGGGGGGGTTGGGGGAGAGGTGCACCTCTCCCCCGCGGGAATGGTGATGTTGGAATGACTAACTCGACAAACCACTTACGCCCAAAGGGCTGGTCGGAGTCTCTCCTCCTTTGGGGCCTCTTAGGGGTATCCTGGGGGCGTATCGGGGGCATTTGCCTCCTGGGGGCTCCTTGGGCCGTCTTGGGGCGCTCGTGGGCAGTCTGGCGCCTTTGTAGTCCGTCCTGTGAGCTTCTCTGGGCCGTCTTCGGGCCCTCGTGGGGCACTGAAGGGTCGTCGTGGGGTCCATCGGGCCGTCCCAGCTTGAGGGCGCCCGGGGCCCACTCGTGGGCCCTCTGTGGGCCTTTTTGGCCATCTGGGGGCCAGAGTGAAGGCCTCCGTGGCCGTCTTGGGCTGACGCGAACATGAGCTCATGGAGGGCCAAGCGGGACTCAATGATTATACAGGCTTACGCCACACTTGCCGACCCCTTGATTGAAGTTTGTTTCCCATGGTTTTTGTTGGTATGTCCGTGGAGCCTTTGGTGTGTTTCTTGGGTCTTCTTGGTTTTTGGGGGGTCAGCGGAAGGTTTTATCAGGCTATGTTGGTTTCTTGGAGTTCTTCCTTGCGCCGCCGCGTTTTTTCTGTTCGGTACTGTCAGGTTTGGGACTCTCGTGGACCGTAGTCTTGGGCTGTCTTGGATTGGTCCTGGGGGCGCCTATCCTGAGCATCCGTAGGTGCTGGGAAAACGTACACGGCCACAGTGGATACATACATGGGGCCTTCCTGGGGCCCTTTGGGGAGTTCACTTGGTTTCTGTGGCGGCTCCCAGGGCCTGGTATGGGAGGAGCGGGGGACGTATTTCACAAGTTGGTGAGTCCTTAGGTGTCTGTTTAGTTTGGACTGTCGTATGCTCTGATTTGTTTGTCGGATGTGTCTAGCGCTTTGAGTGCTCTAGCGATAAGAGTGCTGTCTTGGAGCTCCAGAGCGAGCCTGGGTAGGGCCGGATCCCCCCTGGTGAGTTCGGGGGTGGACCGTCCTGGGCCGGGGGGGGTCGAATTGCCGGTTTGGGGGCCCACGGGGGGGGGTTATGGGGAGGGGGGAAGGATCTCACACGCCTAGAGACCCCGAGGGGTCGGCGAAGATTTGTTTGGTCAGGCTTTCCCATGGGTTACTCCGAATCATTCATGGGGCCGCCCTGGCGTTTTTGGAGCCTCGTGGGCCGTCTCGTGGCCCTCTTGGGCCGTATTGGGGCCGCTGGCGTGGGCCGTGTTGGAGGGGCCGCCTTGGAGAACCACGCTGGGCATCTTGGGAAACTGAGAGCGCCAGTGAGCTACGGAAGCGCCCAGGGGGAAGGGTGCGGCGCACGCAAAGAAGTGCTCGGAGAGGGGGGGAGCCCAGCATCTTACAGGACCCCTATACCACGCAGCACTCGGCATTCTGCCACGCCTCAGCATGCCAGGGGGCACGGTGGCAGGTTTGGCCGCGCGTGGCGCGCACGCCTGGCGAATGCAAATCGCCGAGGGCAAGCTGAGCTTCTTAGTTCTATGAGTCAAAACAGTCACTTAACACAAAGATTAAGATCAGCAAGGCAGGGTGAGAAAAATTGCCAGAGACAAGGACCATGATGACCATTTAGGATAGCACCACAGACCGTTGGTTATCCCCGTGCTGCCAGGCTGTGCGTTCGCTGTGGCCCTGCCTCGTCGAGAGGCCAGCCAGGATCACCACAGCTGGCACAGGGAATCTGGACGTCGGCGTGTCGTGCAGATCATCCCGACGGAGCATCTGAGCAGCTCGTAGAGCGCCTCTCCAAGAGAGCAGCCTCGCGACCTCGTCCAGTTGCTCAGCGTTTGGTATGGGCTCCACCAGACTAGAACGTGGCAGTCTCGCACGCCCGCCCCCCCCCTTCCCAAAACGTGCAAATGTGTTGTCCGTGTTCGATATATCCCCCATTAGCTTCGTGGTTGGGTTTCCTTGTGAGACTCGAAGCGTGTGACAGATGTGCGACATTGATGCGTCAGCGGCGTGTCTAATCAAAAGGTGGAGCCCACTATACTTTGTGGGGCGCGGCACGAATGAGCGACGTAGGTTCAAGCAGATGTGTCGGTCATGTGCGGTCTCTTCCGCTGTCGCCGTGGCCCACATTGGCATCGTTGTTGGACATGACGTTTGAGAGAAATCCGCCTTAACGGACGAAGATCATGTTTGTATGTGACCGTCATATGTTGCCGCCGTAGTTGGCTATTGTGGGATATGGTTGAGGGCCAACACTAACGTCAAGGGGAAATGCGATCGCGACTGTTGTCGCCGCAGTTGGGCCTGCCTCTGGGGCACGATGTGTGCCAGGCGCGTGCCAAGATGGGCGTCGGGCACCCGCACGAACGTTCGCGCTGGCGCTGCAGATGGGGTATCCTGTTGGGCACGACTTGCTCGAGGGGTTTCCCCAAAGCGGACGTCGAATGCGTTCGCGACCGTGCTCACTGCCAGAGGGCGAGGTGTGGCAGGGACGTGCCACAATGCAGGTCGAACGCGAATGCGATCGTCCCCGTGGCGTCGTAGATGGGGTTCTCTCTAGGGCACGGCGTGTGCGAGAGGTGCCATTGTTCATGTCGGGTGCTGTTGCGGCCGACGTAGGCAAGGGCCGACCTATGAAGCAGCAGTGACGTGCCAGCAGCACGGGGAGCATGTATATGACGCGGGAGGCGCAAGACGCTGGAGGCGGAAACAAGCAGGCAGGGGCGGCGCAGTGGAGAGGGGACGAGGACACGACACGACGGGATGGGTGGAACACATCCGCACGAAGGGGCCACAGCAGAAAGGCTGATTTCTTTGCAAGTGTAGTCTAGGGCCCTCACTGTATGTATGATGTACGCATCCCTTCTGCTTGAACCTCCTTATCCATCCAGCCGTGTGCAGAACGACCCGCAATAAAGCTGACGCTGGCCCCAGTGCGCGTCATTGCGGCAAAGGCCTCTCGCATCAACACGTTTTGTTGCGGCTCGCGTGTCCCAGGGCCACTGCTTTTGTCGGAGCGTCCCATGGCTTCGCAGCGGGAGGCCATAACATTGGATTGGGGTGGAAGGGAGGTGCGGGGAAGCAAGAGGCGAGGACAGGATGGGAGAGGACAGGGGGGGAGGGAAGGTGGCACCTGGGAGAACAGAGAAGAGGGAGGAGCTGGGATGGTGATGAGGAGGGAGGATGCTACCAGCCTGAAACGTAATCCCTACCCTTGTGTTTGGCATAACCTTGCCTCGATGCCGATCTTAGGGGATCCCTCAGTTTCTGAGGGCACATCCCTAAGACCGTGCGCGCTTTTGGCTTGCCTTTCTCAGGGTTAGGGACAAGTTCCAGACTGGTGAGGAGAGGA
Source organism: Prorocentrum cordatum (assembly GCA_963575745.1). Taxonomy (NCBI): domain Eukaryota; class Dinophyceae; order Prorocentrales; family Prorocentraceae; genus Prorocentrum; species Prorocentrum cordatum. The sequence goes on from CAUYUJ010013492.1 coordinate 78,377, forward strand.
GGATGGAGTGGGGGTGCAGCGTGCTGGGGAGGGGAAGGGGTGCGGACGGCGAGGCGGGGGGAGGGAGGCGAGCGACGAGAAGAGCGTTTCTCGGCGGCTACCTCCTCCTCCGCCTTCTCTTCCTCCCTCCTCCTCCTCCTCCTCCTCCTCCTCCTCCTCCTCCCGCTCCTCCTCCTCCTCCTCCTCCTCCTCCTCCTCCTCCTCCTCCCCCTCCTCCTTCCCCTCCCTCCCTCCTCGTTCTCCTCCTCTCCCGCGTTCTCCTCCTCAGCGCCCTCGACCTCGCGCGGGGCGTGCCTGGGCGGAGCCGTCGGTAAACGAACCGAGGTAAGTACGACCCCTGCGGGCCGCCATTCGGCGGCGAGCGAGGGGGAGACGCGAGAAGGAGAAGGCCCTCTCGGAGGGCGGCGGGGCTTCTCAGAGACCCTCGCGCCTTCTGAGAGGTTTTCTGTGTCGTCGGGGAGGGCTTCGAAACTCCTCAGAATGCCGGGGGGGCTTCCGAGCCTTCCGAGGAGGCCCGCCCCTTCTCGCTTCCCCCCATCGGGCTCCCCGCCGAATCTCGGGATGGGGGATGCTAGTATGGAACGTTGCGTCTAGCCCTGGTATTCGCAAGCGATAAGGCAGTATGGTCACGCTAAGCCGTGTGTTGAAACTCGCGTGCAGTAGCGATTAGATTTCTCGGTCGGCGACTACACGATGTTATGATGTCTTACTGTGTTGGCTGGGGTCGCACATCATCCGCGCAGTTTCGCGCACCAGGGCCACCGCTTCGACGAACTGTACGCGCTGCATGCGCGAAAGAAGCTCGACATGGAAAGGCGGGTGCATGCCGTTTCTTTGATTCGTTTTTTTGTGTGTGCGTGTTCGTCATGGCGTTCGGTCTTGACATTCTACACCGTCCTCTTTGAACATGCTGGTGCATCTTCCCTTATCTCTTGATACACCCGCTCACGTTATGAGCACCGTTCCTTCCGTCGCCCTCTGAGCCCCTCTATCCGTCCGCACGCCTTTCTGGTTTTACCCGACTCGCTTCATCAGTCCACAGCGAGATTAGGCAGCAGGAGCTCAGAGTCAGAGTCTGACCGTAGTCTGACCAGTGCATGTGTTGCATGTTTCGTAGTCGCACGCGTCGTCTGAATGTGATTCGAGTTGCAACGACTGAGGTGATCCCCACAAACGTAAGACCGTCGGATATCTCATATGATCTTGGACTTCGTTCCGACTCTCGGACGCAATCCTTATCTCGCATCTTTTTCGATGCCAGCTATTGCGCCTCGTATCCTGCGGGAACGGGAGCCACAGTGCGTTTGACTCGAGGTTTTGACCCCTTTGGCCGTTCCAGTCCACAGACGGCGCTGTCTTGGCCGGCGATCTTCATTCACCGCCGAGGCGCTGAAGTACGGACCGGCTCGGGCTCAGGCGGGGCTCCTTTCTTCGGCCGCTCTCCAGATCCGGGTCGGGGAGCCTGCTCGTGGCCGAATGGTTGCCGCGCCTCCAAGAACCCTTCGACTAGACATACGAGCGACCTTTCGCGAGGGTGACCGTTGGTGCGGGCCCGATGGGGTCCCCCGATCGCCGAACGCGATGCGGTAGTAGCGTCTTACGCGCTTGTGTTTGCCCCCCCCCCCCCCGCGGCCCCCAAAAAGCCGCGCACCAAAGGTCACTCTTACCCAGGGTCACTCTCGCGTGAAGTCGAACCATTCGTTCTTTATTCGGCGTTCCTCCGAGTAGCACGGTGACTGCAGTCCACACGTCGGAGGGGGGAGATGAGAGACCAACACCACCAGGGGGGCCACCTCCAGCAAGGAGGTCCACGATGTCTCCCCGAGCTGGAGACTGGGGATGTCTCGGGCGAGAGGGGGTGACCACACCACCAGGGAGTTCTCCTCCTCCTCCTCCTCCTCCTCCTCCTCCTCCTCCTCCTACCTCCTCCTCTCCTCCTCCTCCTCCTCCCCCCTCCTACTCCTCCTCCTCCTCCTCCTCCTCCTCCTCCTCCTCCTCCTCCTCCTCCTCCTCCCTCCTCCCTCCTCCTCCTCTCCTCCTCCTCCTCCTCCTCCTCCTCCCCTCCCCCTCCCCTCCCCCCCCCTCCCCGTCCCCTCCTCCCCCTCCTGCCCCCTCCCTCCTCCCCCCTCCCTCCCTCCCTCCCTCCCCCTCCCTCCTCCCCCTTCTCCTTCTCCTCGCTCTTGCTTCTAACACGTGGCGTTGTCTTGGCCCGCCTCCCCTGTCTCCCCCCGTGCAGGCGCCGGAAGTACGAGGAAGAGATGGAGCGGCAGAGACTCGAGGTGTGGGGCGCCCCTGCCCTTCGGGGGGGGGCTCCTCTTCCTCCTCCTCCAGCCTGCCACCCTCCATGTGCTGCTTCTCGAGGGATCTCCTCCTTCTCCTCCTCCTCCTCCTCCTCCTCCTCCTCCTCCAGCCTGCCATCCTCAAGCTGCTGTTTCTCGAGGGATATCCTACTCCTCCTCCTCCAGCCGGCCATCCTCCAGCTGTTGCTTCCAGGGGGCCCCTCCTCAAGCGGTCGAATGGCATGTTACATTTCATGCGCCGGGTTACGCTAGGCACCCCAGGGTTCGCTCTCGTTTCGCACTGGGGCTATAGGGCGATCACAACGTCTACGCTGGTCCCCCCCCTCCTCCGCTTCCTCCGGATCCTGTTCCTACGTGCTCCTGCTCCTCCTGCTGCTCTGCTTCCGAGAACACATGTTTGAATTCAGGCTGAAGTCGCGCGCCGGCGCATCCAGCACGGAGTCCAGCGGCGCGATGAGAAGGCCGACGACGTGTGCACCAGGCTGTACGCGCAGCATTTCGAGGCAGCCGATGCCGAGGGAGCGGGAGATGGGAGGCGGAGGCAGCATAGTCGGAACATCCTTGGAGGGAGGAGGAGGAGGAAGAGGAGGAGGAGGAGGAGATTGCGGGATGAGGACGAGAAGAGCAAAATGATGGCAAGGATAAGGGTGCGAGGATTTGGATGATGAGTATGAGGACGTGGCCTCCAGACTGTGCGCGCACAATCCTGATGCTCTGGGTGTATCCTTGCGGAAGTTTATGGTCGTGACATCATACGGCCGCTGGAGCGATACACAGATGTATATATGAATATACATATACCGATGTGGAAATATTCAGCAACAACGGCCCTGTAGTCTTGAAAACGTGGCGATAGATACAGCAGCGGCGGCCGCTGCGGCGATGGATACAGCAGCGGCGGCCGTCAAAATCTCCTCAGAATGGTTCCTTGATGTGCAGGTTGCAGTGGGGATGGCTGCGGTGATGGTGCGTGGTGGTGGTGAAGAGGGAAACTAAATTAACCTGTCGTAGGACGCAACCATTTGCAGTTGTGATTATCGAAAGACAGATCGGCCGAAGGAGGGGGAGCTCCGTATGGGGCCACGAACCACATGGGCGATCGAATGGGCGTGGTCAGGCATACGAGCTTTGCAGCTTTGCCATTTGGACCTTCAGTGGAGCTCCCTGTGGGGCCTGAGAAACGTGTGAGGGTCTAGCGGAATCAGCGCGGTCAGGGCGAGCCAAATGATGAACTCAGCCCACGACTGCATGTCATCTGCTTCAGTTTGGCCTTCTGTGGAGTTCCTATGGGGCTTCAAAAGCGTGGCAAGGGCAAGCGAACTGAGCCCACGACTGCATGCGGATTTGTTTCAGTTTGGGGCGTGAACAACGTGGCAGGGGCAAGCGAAATGAGCCCACGACTCTATGCGGACTTTTTCATGTCGGCCTTCTGTGGAGCTCTCTTGGGGCGCGCAAAGCGTGGCAGGCGCGAGCGCAATGAGCACACGACTGCATGCGGACTTGTTCATTTTGGTCTTCTGCGGAGCTCCTCTGGGGCTGAAAAAGGAATAGCAGGGGCGAGCGAAATGAGCCCACGACTGCATGCGCGGACTTTGTCAGGTTTGCTTTATGTGGAGCTCGTATGGGACTTGAAAAAATGGCAGCGGTGAGCAAAATGAGCCCACGACCGTGTGCGGGCCTCTTCATGGTGGCCTTCAGTGGAGCTCCTATGGGGCTTGCAGCGTGGCAGGGACAAGCGAAATGAGCACACGACTGCATCGTAACTTTTTCATTGTGGCCTTTTGTGGATCGTCCACGGGGCTTGAAAAGCGTGGCAGGGGTGTACCAAGGCAGAGGCAGGAGGGAGGAGGGGGAGGAGGACCGCGAGGACCGGGAGAGGACGTGGGGCGCTGCTGATTCAGAACGAGGACGATTGGGAATGACGTGTTATAACTCAGCCTGAACCGAACGTGTTGCAAAACATCGTGCGTTGAGTATGGGTACACCTCCAGCGTATTGACCCCATATATGTGTGAACCATCTTCCCGCGGAGGGAATATTGTTGTAAATCCCCCCAGCCTGGTTGATCTATGAGAATCATCTCCTGGAGAAGGGGTCAATTTGAAAATCGCTCACATGAAGCTTCTATTCAAACATACTTCACAACGTTGGGGGATCTATGTGTCAACCCTTGCCGATATAATAAACATATACACGTAACCCCATCAGCACATCCAGAAACGATGCCCAGGCGTGGAGGAGCATGTAGTGAAATAGATGGCCGGGGAAGCCGTCATACCCCAATAGATGCAGGATGGAGGAGGAGGAGGAGGAGGAGGAGGAGGAGGAGGAGGAGGAGGAGGCGGAGGCGGAGGCGGAGGCGGAGGCGGAGGAGGAGGTGGGCGAGCAGAACGGCTAGAGGCCTCTTGGATGTCTCTCGGAGTCTCTGCGGATGTCTCTTGGGGGCTTCTTGGAGTCTTCTTGTAGCGTCTTTGGGGGATCCTGGTGGTCCCGTAGGCCTTCTGGAGAGTCTTGGGTGCCTCGGGGGAGCCTCTTGGGGGTCTCTTGGGAGCCTCTTGGTGGCGTCTCGGGTGCCTCTTAGGGCCTCTTGGGGCCTACTGGGCGCCTCGTGGGGCCCTCCTCTTGGGGCAGATCTTGGCACCATCTTTGAGGGGATCGATCAACGAATGGGGGGGGCCCTAATCCGCGGAGGCCAAACTGGGCTTAAGACCGGGCGGCAAGCAGTGATCTCCGCGGGCGCAGGAGGGGGCGGGAAGAGGGCCTCCGCCAGGGCGAGAAGGAGACGAGCGATGAGGAGATGGGAAGAGAGCCTCTGCACTCACAGGGACGACGACGGTGTAATTTGACAGGGATGGTGGCCCTGCACACAGCGGGCAGTGTGCTGGCACACCCGCCGTCACAAAGTGCCCGCGGGGCCCACGAGCATGGTCCAAGATTATTTCCCAAGGTGTATTTTGTATTGTACTGTTTTATTAACAAAGATGGTGGGGGGGGACCCTCATGGCTGCCCCCACGGATGCGGGTTGGCTGCCCGTTGCCTGGGGGAGAAGGTGTTTACCAAGTAAGAATAGTGATCGCCCCATGTCCGAAAGGGGAGAAGGGGGTTGAAAGAGGAAACCCTCTAAACCACTCGCGCCCGAAATGGGCGATGGGATCTGCAATGCCATTCACACAAGCCAGCGATTGTACAAGTCATTCAAGCTCCTCATGGGAATGATGTGACGTCAGCGCATTCTGCATGAATTTGTCCCGCAGAGGGATTGCGTGAATGAGGCCTGAACGTAAAGGTACCTTGTATACCAACATTGTCCTCCTTATCAGTGTGTTCTTCGGTCTTGTTGTGTTGTTGCAGCTCCTCCTGCTCAGTCTCCTTCCCGTGCCTCTCGTCATCCTTCTCCGCTTGCTTCTGCCGCTGATTGTCCAGCTGCTTGCGGCAAACCCCGCCACCGTGCCTGTGGAACAACTCAGCAGAGAAATGACTGAGTGTAGGAGCAGCTCAATTCCGACGGGTGGTTTGAACAGAAACGGGTCGTGAGTTCAACCTCGGCTTCAACCGCGCGGTAAGAATGAGGTCGAGTTCACGCACCGCTGCAGTTCAGCGATCCGTCAGAACTTGGACGGGTCATGAACTCGACCTCGTCTTCGCCCAGCTGGTCTGAACTGGAACGGGTCGTGAACTCGACCTCGTTGTTGTCCACGTGATCTGAAGGAGGTCGAGTTCATGCCCCGCTGCAGTTCAGTGGGTTGTCTGAACTGACGAGGGTCGTAATCTCGACCTCGACCTGGTCCGCGCGGTATGGTGGAGTTTGAACTCACGCTCCGCGGCAGTTCAACGAGTGATTTGAATTTGAATTGAGTTGGTCGTGCTCTCGACCTCGCGTTCGCCCGCGCGGTATGGAAGAGGAGGAGGAGGAGGAGGAGGAGGAGGAGGCCTCTTGATCCCCTCTTGTTGGGGCTTCCTGGGGACCTCCTGGGTGCCTCTTGGCGGCCTCTTGGGGGCCTTCTCGGGCATCTCTGGCGCCTCTTTGGACCTCTTCGGCCGTCTTATAGAGCCTCTCAGCCTGTCTGATGCCTTCGGAGGTTTTCTTGGGGGCCTCCCCAGGCCGTCTTGGTGGTGTCTTGATTCGTCTTGGGGCCCCGTCTTGGGACCCTTCTGGGAGGCTCTTGGCCGGACTTGGGATCCTCTTGGGCCGACTCGGAGCCCTCTTGGGTCCTCATGGGCTGTCTTGGAGCTATCTTGGAGGCATCTTGGGCCGTCTTGGGCTGTCGGAAGCCTGAACTGGCGAGAACCTCAAAATTCTTCAAACACCGACGGGACATCAAAAGTTGTTGCTTCCTCGGGCTCTCTTGGGGGGTCTCTTGGAGCCGTCTTGGAAGCCTACTGAGCTGCCTCGAGGCCGTCTTTGGAGCCTCTTGAGCCATCTTGGTGTCATCTTGACTGCCTTGGAAGCCGTCTTGGAGACCATCTTGCTCGTCTTGAGGCTGACATGAGCGCCGGAGGGCTAATTCAAGGGGGAGCGATTTTCGGCAGGTGCGCGTGATGCGGGGTGGGTCGGCCCAAGAAGACTCAAGAAACCTCCCAGACGACAGCAAGCATTCTAACACGCCCACTGGGCACAATGCCCGGTGGCGGATTAGCACCATGCAGATATATCTTTCTCATCATCGACCGTGTTTTAGTCTACTGCGCCCCTCCCATCATGTTCATATTGCTCCATGCCATATGCCTTCTCTTGCTCCTGGTCCATCCCACCCATGTCTCCACATCATCCTATGTTTGCTGCAGCTCCTTCAGCAGCAGGGGGAGCTGCAGCAGTTATGCCCAAGTTCTCGTGTTAAGCAAAAACATATTGACGATGATGACAGCAAGCAGTAGCAGTAGGATTGGTATGGGGAAGAAGGGAAGAAGGAGGATAAGCATCGGTTGCACAGTCAACCTGTATGATAAGGATGGGCATCATTCCCAAGGGTACCTTTGTATCCTTGCGTCCTCGGCCAATCCTTGACCGCTTTCGTTGGCCGCGCCCCGCTGGAAACGCTCCGAAACGGCCTTCGAAGCCCCTGAATCCGTATCGTGCATCCTTATGATGCGGGTCGACTGTAGATGGATAACCAGCAGCACCCGCACATTACGGATCCTCGGAGGCATCAGCAGGAGAAGGATGATGAGGAGCAGAGCGAGGTGCGGCAGCAGGCAACGGGGAGGGGTGATGAGGACGGTATATCACCAGTCTCAGGAGGAGGAGCAGCAGCATAGTTGCCGCTGCTCCTCGTGTGCCCTTCGTCTTTCCTCGTTGCTCCTCTCCCGATGATTTTGCTCCTCTTGGCGATCGTTCCCGTTTTCATACTGACGCTCCTCTTGCTGCTCATCTCCGTCCTGCTGACCCTCATCGGCGGAACGAGGGCGAGGGGGGGAGCAGGAGAGGGACGAGGAACTCCATAGTGTAATGCAGTGGTGCTGTAATTGCGTTGTCAATTGCTCGACGCATGCGTACTGACCATCAGGCAGAGATGCGGTTGAAAGAGCTGCAGGAGAGCCTGTCTTTCTATTGCGGGGGGTGCGCATCATATGATTTGGGCGAGCAGAGAAGAATCGCGATGCTGTGCAGTGATTCGCGGCCCTCGCGTGACTTGTGCCTGTGGTCGTTGCCAGGCCCGGCCACGGATGGTCACCCGTCCTTCCCGTTCTCATTTCTCTCTCTCTCTCTCTCATTCTATATGCATAGTTATCCTTATTTCTTCCCACCATCAGCCATTCCTCCGAGCGTCGATGTCGGCGATTGTTTATACCGATATCTGGATCGAAGACGCCTACGGCGAATCACCGCCGCCCCTTGCCCCTTTGAAAGCGCCTCTATGGCCGTCAGCTGTGCCAGAGCTGTGCCAAGCTATCGGGCCAGTTGTTCCCCGAGTCAGTTTGGACAGACTTCGGGGAACGCGTGGGGGAGCAAGAAGAGGAGGAGGGGGAGGATGAGGAAAAAAGAGGAGGAGGAGGCCTCTTGGGCGCCTCTAAGGGCACTCTTGGTGCCTCCTGGGAGCTTCCTGGGGACCTCTTGGAGGGGTGTTGGGGGGGCCTTTGGGGGCTTCTTGGTTGCCTCTCTGGCCGTCTTCGGGCGTTCCTGACTTGTCTGACGCCGTCGGAAGCCGTCTTGGGGGCCTGTCTGGGTCGTCTTCAGGCCCTCTTGGGGCATATCAGGGGGCCTCTAGGGCCGTCTTGGGACTCTCTTGGGGCCGTCGTAGGGGCCTGTTGGGCCGTCATGGGGCCATCTTGGAGGCCTCGTGGGCGATCTTGGGGGCCTCTTGCGCCGTCTTTAGCCGTCGGAATGCCGAGAAGAAGCAAATGCCAAAATCGTTCAAGAACCTTAGGACAACCAGTGTATTTGGCCTCTTCGGACCCTCTTGGAGGACCTCTTGGACGCCTCTTGGGCCGTCTTGGAGGCTTCTTGGGGGCCTCTTGGGCCGTCTTGGGCCATCTTGAGGCCATCTTAGGCATTCTTGGGTGCATCTTGGGCCGTCTTGGAGGCGCCTTGGGGCCTTCTTAGCCGTCTTGGAGGCCGTTTTAGCCGTCTTGGAGGCCTCTTGGGTCCTCTTGGGGCCGTCGTGGGGGCCTGTTGGGCCGTCATGGGGCCATCTCGGAGGCCTCCTGGGCGATCTTGGGGGCCTCTTGCGCCGTCTTTAGCCGTCGGAATGCCGAGAAGAAGCAAATGCCACAATCTTTCAAGAACCTTAGGACAACCAATGATTTTGTCCTCTTCGGGCCCTCCTGGGGGACCTCTTGGAGGCGTCTTGGGCCGTCTTGGAGGCCTCTTGGGGGCCTCTTGGGCCGTCTTAGGCCATCTGGAGGCCATCTCAGGTCGTCTTGGGTGCATCTTGGGGACATCTTGGGGCCATCTTAGCTGTCTTGGAGGCCATCGATGGCGTCTTGGAGGCCTCTTGGGCCGTGCTGGGGCCCTCTTGAGGGCATCTTTGGGGCCTCTTGGGCCGTCATGGGGCCATCTTGGAGACCTCTCGATCTTGGGGGCCTCTTGGGCCGTATTGAGCCGTCGGAGTGCCGAGAAGAAGCAAATGCCAAAATCTTTCAAGAACCTTAGGACAACCAATGATTTGGGCCTCTCCGGGCCCTCCTGGAGGACCTCTTGGAGACCTCTTGGGTCGTGTTGGGCCGTTTTGGAGGCTTCTTCGGCGAACTTGGAGGTATCTTGGACTCTCTTGGGCCGTCTTGGAGGTCGTCTTGGACCATCCTGAGGCCATCTTGGGCCAACGTGGCCATCTTGGAGGCCATCTTGAGCTGTCTTGGAGGATTTTCTTCCGGATTGAGGTCCTTTCCGAGTGGCCAGCGGGACGCGCCGGAGCCCCAGGGGGAGTTCTTTTGGAAAAGAACCAAAACCAAAAACGATAGGATTTGGTACGCCAGGCACCCCTCTTGCAAGCAACAGGGGGCGGCGGATCTAAGACGCCTACGGCAAATCACCGCCGCCCCCTGTCCCTTTGGAAGCGCCTCTGTGGCCGACAGCTGGGCCAGAGCTTGGCGAAGCTATCGGGGCATGTGTTCGCCGAGTTGGTTTGGAAAACCTTCGGGGAACACGTGGGAGAGGACAGAGCCGACAGCTGGGCTAGAGCTTGGCCTAGCTATCGGATCATGTGTTCCCGGAGTCGGTCTGGAAAGGCTTCGGGGAATGCGTGGGGGAGCAAGAGGAGGAGGAGGGGGAGGACGATGAAAAAGGAGGAGGAGGAGGAGGAGGAGGAGGAGGAAGCCTCTTAGGCGCATCCTGGGGCACTCTTGGGTAGTATGGGCAAGCGTGGCCTTGCTCATTGGAAGTATTCAGTGGGAGATCTGTCCGCGTGAGCTGTCTGCGGACAGGTCGCTCACGGAACACTTCCAATGAGCAAGGCCGATCACGGGCAGGCCCAGCACACCGATTCTCCGAGCAGGGGCAATCTGTCCGCGCGGGCTGTCTGCGGACAGATCGTTTCGCGAGCCATCCTTAGGTTTCTGTCGAGGAGACGCCTACGTGGCCGAAAGTTGGGATAGAGCTTCGCCAGGCTCTCGGACCACGTGTTCCCCGAGTCGGTTTGGGAAGCTGAAAGGGAACACGAAGTGGAGAGTGAACACGAAGAGGAAGCGGAAGCGGAAACGGACGAGGAAGAGTAGGAGGAGTGTGTTTCTTGGAATCCTCATGGGGGCCTCCTTGGCTCTCTGGGGAGAGGGTTCCCACAGGCGACTTTGGCCGGATGTCTCGAGCGAAACATTTATTTTCGAACAAACGTGTGAACAAATACCAAAGTGTTTCAAGATTATGGTTTCTCGGAGTGTCTTGGATGTCATTCGAGAGCTTTTAGACATGATCTTCGAACCAATGTTATGTAACACTCATTGTTTTAAGGATGCCCCTAGCGAAGCGACCGTTTTTGAAAATCCGAAGACGAGGCCATCGAGGCTCCTCTTGGGGGCCTCTTGGGGGTCTTTGGGGGCTTCTTGGGAGCCTCTTTGGTAGTCTTAGGGCGTCCCTGACCCGTCTAACACCGTCGGAAACCGGCTTAGGGGCCTCTCTGAACCGACTTGGGGCCCTCTCGGGGCGCTTCTGGGCCGTCTTGGAGACCATCTTCAGCGTCTTGGAGGCCTCTTGGGGCCTTCTTGGGGCCCTCTTGGGGGCCTCTTGGGCCGTCACGGGGCCATCTCGGAGGCCTCTTGGGCGATCTTCGGGCGACCTTGGGGGCCTCTTGGGCCTTCTTGGGCCTTTGGAAGGCCGAAAATGCGCAAATGCCACAATCCTTCAAACACCAACGGAAATTCAACAATGTTGGCCTCTTCGGGCCTTCCTGGATGACCTCTTGGAGGCCTCTTGGGCCGTCTTCGAGGCCTCTTCGGGGCCTCTTGGGCCTTCTTGGGCCAGCTTGAGGCCATCTAAGGCCGTCTTGGGTGCATACTGGGCCGTCTTAGAGGCATCTTGGGGCCATCGTAGGCGTCTTGGAGGCCATCTTGGCCTTCTTGGAGGCATCTTGGAGGCCATCTTGGGCAATCTTGGCCGTCTTCGAGGCCATCGAGGGCGTCTTGGAGGCCTCTTGGGCCGTCTTGGGGCCCTCTTGGGGCGGGCCTCTTGGGCCGTCACGGGGCCATCTTGGAGGCCTCTTGGGCGATCTTGGGGCGACCTTGGGGGCCTCTTGGGCTGTCTTTGGCGGTCGGAAGGCCGAAAATGCGCAAATGCCCAAATCCTTCAAAAACCAACGGAAAGTCAATGATTTGGGCCTCTTCGTCTCTTTTGGCCCTTCTTGGAGGCCTCTTGGGGGCCTCTTGAGCCCATCTAAGGCCGTCTTGGATGCATCTTGGGCCGTCTTGGAGGCATCTTGGGGCCATCTTAGCCGTCTTGGAGGCCATCTTGGCTGTCTTGGAGGCATCTTGGAGACCATCTTGGCCGTCTTGGAGGCCATTTTGGGCGTCTTGGAGGCCTCTTGGGCCGTCTTGAGGGGCCTCTTGGGCAGTCCTGAGGCCATCTTGGAGGCCTCTTGGGCGATCTTGCGGCGACCTTTGGGGCCTCTTGGGCCGTCTTGGGCCGTCGGAAGGCCGAAAATGCGCAAATGCCCAAATCCTGCAAAAACCATTGGGAATTCAATGATTTTGGCCTCTTCGGGCCTTCCTGGAGGACCTCTTGGAGGCCTCTTGGGCCGTCTTGGAGGCCTCTTGGGAGCCTCTTGGGCCGTTTTGGGCCATCTTGAGGCTATCTTAGGCCGTCTTGGGTGCATCCTGGGCCGTCTTGGAGGCCATCTTGGCTGTCTTGGAGGCCATCTTGGGCCATCTTGGAGCCGTCTGGAACGGAAAAACCCTTTGCAACCACCTCTGGAAGATCTTTCGGCATCCTTCCGGGTGGCCGGCGGGACGCGCCGGAGCCCCAGGGGGAGTTCTTTTGGAAAAAGAACCAAAACCAAATCGTAAGAAATCCAGCATGCTGGGCACCCCTGTGATGACTCAACAGGGGGCGGCGGACCCAGTGGCGTTCGACCCATCCCGCCACCGTGCCTGGATTGTGGGTCAGAGTTCTCAGGGATGCTTCTTGGGGTCTCTTCGGAGCGCTCTCCGGGGCCTCTTCGGGGCACTGCTAGAGCCTCTTAGGAGCCTCTTGGGGCCCGGGCTCTCGTCAGGCCTCTTGGGGGCCTCTTGGGGCCTCCCGCGGGCCTCTTGGAGGTATCTCGGGGCCTCCTGAGGCACCCTCGGGGCCGAGGGCTCGAAATTTCCGGTCGGGTCCCTCATCTGGGCCCCCCTTGGAATCGTTTTTGAGGTCCCTTGGGCCGCTTTGGGCGCCTCTTGGGGCGTCTTGGGGCCCTCTTGGGCAGTTTTGGGGCACTCTTGGAGGCCTCTTGGTCTGTCTTGGGGCGATCTTGGGGGCCTCTAGGGCCGTCTGGGAGCATCGGGAAGGCGAAAAGGCGAGAACGCCAAAACCTTCAAAAACCTTCGGAAGATCAATGATGTTGGTCTCGCGTGGCGCTCTTGGGAGGCCTCTTGGACGCCTCTTGGGGCGCCTTGGCGCGTCATCCCCCTCGGAGAGAACAAGGGGCGGATCTCACCGTCCCCTTCCTCCAGGTGCTCCTGAATCTCCCCCTATCCCCCGTAATTACGTTTTCGGCACCTTTCCGCAGTGTCTTCCTGTCCCGTTGTTCCCAGGGTCGGTGTCGTTTTCCTCCCGCGCCACGGCCGAGCGCGCAGGCGACCCACGACCGGGAGCAGGTCAACAAGGTGGAGGAGCCAAGAGATATAGAAGCACCAGTGTTGCACCGAGATGGATTATCTATCCTCTAGCGCGTTACGGCCGCCACCAGGGCCACACTTCCCCCCCACGGATAACGGTAACGATCGTACGTAGGGGAGGGGGGCTTGGCCCCCCGCCTCGGGGTAACGATTGTTACTGGGAATAAAGACAAGGCTGATGGGCCGATGTTCCACCACCGCTACCAGAGGCAGTACGGGGGAGGATGGAGGATGGGGAGGTCCTCCTCCTCCTCCTCCTCCTCCTCTCCCTCCTCCTCCGCCCCCTCCTCCTCCTCCTCCTCCCCCTCCTCCTCCTCCTCCTCTTCCTCCTCCTTCTCCTCCTCCTCCTCCTCCTCCTCCTCCTCCTCCTCTCCCTCCTCCTCCGCCCCCCTCTCCCACCCATGGCAGTTGTGGTGGAACATCGGCCCCTCAGGCAGGGCAGTCCCCCCCCTTGGCTGCATCGCCAGACCTTCGCCTCGACTCTCTCGAGGCGCCCGCTCTCCCCTGGAGCTCTCGACACCCTCTCTGCAGGCCAGCCTTTCCCGCCCGCTCCTCCTCCGCCTCCTCCTCCTCCGCCTCCTCCTCCTCCTCCTCCTCCTCCTCCTCCTCCTCCTCCTCTTGTCCGACAGCTCTGGGGCCCAGAGAAGGCCTCCAGACGGTGAAACTGGGGAGCAACCTCCGACTCATACCCGTGTCCGTGGATGTCATGGGTGTGTGTGTGTGTCTGTGTGTGTGCGTGTGTGTGCCCACGTTCCTTGATTTTTCCTCGCGACCGCAGCTGGGTGGATGCTGGGTTTCTTCTTCTCTTCGCGTGGAGCTCGATAGATTGAGCTCATCATGCGACCTCTCAAGTCTTGCGTGGAACTGCTTTCAGTTCTGGCACGTTGAATCATGTGCACATCGCCCCTCCCACCGACGAGAGCGCCGTTGACAAAAAAAACCATCTGAAGATGTTGCTGCGACGGGGCCACCTCTAGGCCTCACATTTCAATGTTGCCTTCGCGGCCGCGGCATTAGTGCAAGTATCGGCACAGTCAACCCCCTTAACTCAAACCCTCAGACACCCGCTTGCAGCATTGAGATCGGGGGACGCAGAGGCTCTGAACGCATGGGCGTGGGTTTCTCCGTTTGATTGTTGTTTTTCGCCAATGGCGGGAGTTTGTTCCCGCACGCCCCCCCTCTCCTGCACATCCTAGCTCACACTGGCCCCCGAACAACGGAAGAGGGCTGGTGAAAGCCCTAGGCGGCGGGGTCCCAAGGTGGGGTTAGCGAACGAACCCAGCCGGATACTCATACCTCCTTTTTCCAGGGGCCGTTTGGAGAGACTTTCCCGTCTCGCGACCTTTGCCCTCTCGCGTCGTGTTCACTAGTGACCACCTCACCGAGGTCGTTCAGCGTTGAATGCCGCTGGCGACCCAGAATCGGTCGATGTTGAACGATCTGACGTTCCAGGAACGGCCGATCGTTCAATGTTGACCGATCTTGGTGGTGTCAGAAATCAATTCTGAAGCCAACGCGACACGAATTTGCCCTACTCTTTCCCTAGGATGTAACTCATGGGAGGGTCAATTCTTCATCGGCGCTGGTATTTCCGCAGTCAGTGCCCAATTTAATCTGGGCGAATTTGGCTTACTCCGGCTTGATCCCGCTTAATTCCAGTCTTAATCCCCGGACTTATCCTGCGAATTTGGCGCCCCCGGGGCCCCGGATTAATTCTGGGCTTACTCCTGGGCTCAATCCCGGGTTTCATTTGGCCCAGTCCGGTGCAGTGGACCTCAAATTGGGCTTCATCGCCCTGACGATCGTTCCAGCGAAGACCTCCCAGGAGTGTCCTCCCTAGGGGCTCTTCGGACGCACCCCCAATTATCGAGGCTGGGCACCCGCCCCATCCTATCTCCCAGAGCTGGGCTCCAAATTTCTGGTCCGTTCGCAGACCCCACCGAGCCTGGGATACAGTCCACCCGCATCGCACAGACGGGCAACCTTTCCAGGGGTGCCCTTGCGTCCTTTCCCTTCGGCCCCTCCTTGCCCGCTTTCGCTGGCCACGCCCCGCTCGCAGAGTGTCGGCATGGCCCCCCGAGGCCCTTGCATCCTTACCGTGCGTCCGTGTGACACGGGTTGACTGCACGGGTCGACGGATCCCCGATCACTCGACGCCCCCCCCCCGCCGTTTTGGGAGCGGCCTCGCGGTCGCGCAGGCGCGCCCGCCCCGAGGAGAGCCGGAGCAGGAGGATCCCGAAGTCCTCCTCGACGCCGTCGCTGCGCGCGCAGGAGGCGCGCGCCCGGGGAGGAGGGGCGCATTTTTTTTTTGCGAGGCGGGCGCTGCGTCGCGTCAGGCGTGGCCAGAATGGCTTTTTTCCCGCCGGCGGCGAGGCGGCGAGCTCCGCTCCGGCGAGAGGCCAGAGAGGGGCACGAACCAGCGAGTTTGAAGGGGCCCCAGGACACACAAATAAATACACAAATAAAAAGACTCCCCATATTTTCCCATATTTTCTGGGTTTCTGTCTTCCCCCCAACTTCGCATATTTTCCCATATCTTCTGGGGAATCGAGGATTCATTGTGTCTGTGTGTTTTTTTCCCTCCTGAGAGTTGGCCGGCGAGCCAAAACAGGGGGGCAGGGACGGCCGAGAGGAAGAAGGGACGCTCAGACGTCGAAGAGTTCGACGAGGAGCAACCGGGGGGGGCAGCAGCGGCCAGGCGCGCAGGGCCAGAGCGCGGTTGGCGGCCGTGGCGAACCACGGTGGCAAGGGTGCACGTCACTCTTCCAGAGGAAATTCAAAAATAGTCGACAAACAATGTGGCGACGATTTGTCTTCTATTCTTATTTGTTTTGAATATGTTCGGAGTATTACAATTTTTCCTCTAGAGCCCGCCTGTGGGAGGACATGCCCGACCTGATGCTAGAAGCGCCCCTGGCCCACGGTGCCCCCAGGATGTCCAAGGAGACCCCGGCGGCATTCAGAGAGCCCCTCCTCGAGGCCCAGAGAGCCCCAGGGGCTCCTAAATGGGCTTCGAAGCTGGGGGTACCTTGGGCCAGGGGCACCTTCGGCACCGCGATCGTGGGAAGGGCGGCAAAGAATGGGGGCCCAGCTGCCCCGATACGCAGCGCGCGACACGCACGGGGATCAGCACGCAGATTGAGAACGCAGGCGTGGCGCGATGCGTTTGCCAGAGCGTGGGCCAGCACGTGCCACGCAAACGCGCGCGCCCGGGAGGAGGACGCGTGTTTCGCGTGGGGCGTTGCGTCAGGGGGGGCGATCAATGCTTAGGTGCACGGATCCGCCCACTTTTCGAGTAGAGTATCGACTGCATAATCGATTGATCCCGAAATCGACGTTTCCGTTAACGCGTTGCGCGTTGGCTCGGCACGTGTTGGTCCACGTTCCGCGCCAGACTTGCGTTTCCAATATACGTGCTGAGCCCCGTGTCCACAACCAACGTGTTGCGTGCTGCGTATGGGGGCAGCTAAGGGCTGAGGTGGAGAAAGGGGCACCTCTTGTGCTCCAAAGGGGCTTAACAGGGGTATGAAAGGTGTACGCTTTCCCCCCGCACGCCATGTGCCATGTATCGCCCCCCGTGTGCCACCGCCCGATCGACGACCGAGGTTTTCGGGCATTGTTGGTCTCGTCCAGCCCCCGTAAGCAGAGGATCTCCAAGCTCTTCGGAGACCTCTGGGGTGGCCGTGGACCCTGTGACCCGAACGTTTGTTGCACTGTTCGTCGTCCACGTAGCCTCAGGTAGCTTCGGATGACCTCGGGCAGCTCCAGGTAGCCGGTGGCCTCGGAGCTGCTCCGACCATGGTGTGGTGGATAGTTGGGACTGGTCGGGAGAGAAGGTCCTTTTTTCGCTTTGTGGTGAGGAGGAGAATGATAAGAGGGAGGTGGGAAGGAGCGAGGAGGAGGGTTCGGAGACAGGAGTTTGGGGGAGACGAGGTCGGATGTGGGAAATGGTGAGAAGAGGAGAACGGGGAGGAGGAGAAGAGGAGCGGCACAGTTGCGTGTCACGGACGCCCCCTGCAACTCAACATGCTCGTTGCCAGGATCCCACTCTGTTTCGCTCTCTACTTGTCTGTCTCGTCCTCGTTCTCGTTGTTGTTGCCACCTTTCTCACACTGCATGTATGTATATATATATATGTATGTCACATTCACATGCATTTACATTTATATAGGTGTATATGTGGATATGTATATACAAAGTCACGTGTGAAGCATGTGAACCAGTAGAAACACACATTTACACACATACAGAAATTTGAGCGTTGATGAGTCAACTTTGTGTTCGCGCCCATCCTCCCACCGTACTTTTATACTTCGTTTTAGGATGACAGTCTGAACTCAGATCTGTCGCACGCCTCGCTAGCTCCTGAATTCGAGGGCATGTCTGTTCGCTGGAGATTGCCATTTTCGTGGACTCCACTGTGATTTCATTGTTGTTTATCCTTCCAGCATTTGTGAGCCACCGTCGTTCCTGGAACTCTTGTGAATCATACGACCTGCCTGCGATGGAAAACATACACTTGATCATGGTGAGTCTCATGTACGGGCGCAGCCCGTAACTTCGGGAAGGACATTGACATAATTGAATTCTTCGGGAAGGACACTGACATAATTGAATTCAATTATCAAGGCCGTTCGATGGCAGTTTTGTTTTTCGGGGTGAGGATATTTCGCTGGCAGTTTTAAGCGTGGGGTGTGGGGATATTTCGCTGGCAGTTTAAAGCGAGGGGTCTTAGGATATTTTGTTGGCAGTTTTAAGTCAGCGGGCTGAGGATACGTCGCTGGCAGTTTCAGGCCAGGAGGGTGAGGATATTTCGCTGGCATTTTCAAGTCAGGGGTTTGAGGATATTTCGCTGGCAGTTTAAGCGAGGGGCGTGTGATAATATTTCGCTAGATGTTTGAAGCGAGGGGTGTGAGGGTATTTCGATTGCAGTTTTAGGCCAGGGGGTGCGGAGGATATTTCGCTGGCAGTTTTAAGTCAGTATATTCCCCTGCCTGGCCCAGCCGAAATGCGTCGCATCCAGCGCGGTGCTGCGCCCGTATATATGCTCGACCCTTGGCGTGGGGCTGGCGGGGGGCCAAGGGGCGAGCTGTCCGGTGTTTGTATTGTTTGTTGTCGTTCTGCCAGCTGTTTTTCTAGGCTGGAAAGAGCGTGTTCTACCGCTGCTGGCGGAAAACCGGGGGGGGTCACTACCGGTTCGAACCCCTCCCCCCCCCCCCCCCCTCCGAAACCGGGGGGGTCACTACCGTTCGAACCCCTCCCCCCCCCCCCCCAGTTCATCATGAAAAGGGGGGGGGGTCACTACCGGACTACCGGTTCGAACCCCCCCCCCCTCGAAAACCGAGTGGGGGTGCGGACAGTGGTGGGGACGGTGTTGGTGGGGACAGTGGTGAGGGGACAGCGGGACAGTGGTGGGAACAGTGGGACAGTGGGACAGTGGTGGGGACGGTAGTGGTGGGGACAGTGGTGGGGACAATGGTGGGAACAGGGGGGACAGTGGACAGTGGTGGGGACGGTGGTGGTGGGGACAGTGGTGTGGGGACAGTGGGAATGAGGTGGAAACAGTGGGACAGTGGAGGGTACAATGGTGGTGGGGACAGTGGTGAAGGCGGTGGCGAGGACGGCGGTGGGACAATGGGACAGAGGTACAGTGGGGACAGTGGTGGGGACAGTGGGGACAGTGGTGGGAACAGTGGGACAGCTCAGTGGGACAGCGGAGGAGTCAGTGGGACAGTGGGGACAGTGGGGATAGGCAGTGGTTGGGTCCATGGAGACAGTGGGGAGAGTGGAACCGTGGTGGGAACAGTGGTGGGAACAGTGGGGACAGTGCGACAGTGGTGGGGGCACTGGTGGGGACAAAGGGACGGTGGTGGAACCAGTGGGGACAGTGGTGGTGAGGACAGTGGTGCTGGGAACAACAGTGGGGGATGTGATGCGAGCGGTGGTAGGGACCGGGAGTCGTTTGCTGGCGGTGCGTGGGGTGGGGGGGGTCGAACCGGTAGTGACCCCCCTCCGGTTTTTTGGGGGGGGGGTTCCAACCGGAAGTGACCCCCCCCCGGTTTTCCGGATCCGGAGGGGGGGGGAGGTTCGAACTTGGTAGTACCCCCCCCCGGTTTTCGAGGGGAGGGGGGGGGGGGGGAGGGGTTTAGGGGAGGGGGGGTTTTGCCGGGAGGGAAGGGGGAGGGGGGTCCAGCAGAAGGGGGAGGGGGGGAAATTCGGGAGGGGGGGTAGGGAGGAAGACCCCTCGCCCCGTGCTCCGGAGGAAAAGTTTTCCGGAGGAAAAGGTTGGCAATTTTCCACAGTAAAGCGGCGGTGGATCACGCTCTCTCCTAGGCTGAGGGGTGGATTTCTCAGCGAGGCCAGGGGGTTTGGCCCTTCACATATTACGACATGGCGACACCGCACGTATGAGAACATGACTTTTCAGCTTGATTCGATGGCCAGGCCACTGCGGAACGCCTCCATGGACACGCCGAAAGGCGGAAGCAATGGATTGAGCAAGAGCTGAAGGCGAAGGAGCATTTCTATGCTTTGATCGGAGTGTGTGCGCGCGTGCGCGTGTTTGTGTTTGTGTGTATGTCTGTGTGTCTGTGTGTGCTTGCGTGTGCTCGAATGTATGTGTGCGTGGGGGTCTCTTCTGTGAGGGAGGTGGCAGAAGTAAAATGTGCGTGGGTGCGTGGCGCCTCCGCCTGTGGTGTGGGGAGGGGGGGTCCAGCGCTGACCTGAGAAGTCTGGCGATCGCAAGCATGGAACAAGGGGGCGTGGATTAGCGACGGGTTTCGTTTCCATGGGGAATAGCGGATTGCCGCCGCCGAACGAGACGCCACCAGCCGCATTTGGGGGAGGGCACCTCCCCCGATCCATGGATTAGGCGACCTCGCGCCCACTCCGTGGATCGCTAATCCATGTTTGCGCGCCCCCGCAGAACCATGGGAGGCACGGAGTGCATAGGGGCTTGCAACCAAGAACGAATGCCCATTGACCCTCGCGCCGCAAGGAGGCGCAGTTTGTGATCAGAGCTAGAGAGGGCCAGACTCGCGCTCGCCGGTGTGAAGGGCGGTGGTGAACATTGCCGGTGATGGAGAAGGCCATGCAATGTTCGAGGGCCTTCTCATCGCTCTAGTATGGGTGGGTGTCGGCGAGGCAGTAGAGCCCCCCCCCCGGCCCCAACAGACAGGGCAGGAATGTACGAATTCGCCACGACATAGCAAGTGCCTCTAAATGGCGGAGCCTTCTGCCATGTATACCATTGGATGATCTGGGCGTGCACTTGCGGCCGGCATGCCTGATGGGCATCCACTGCCGTATCCCGCTGGTGGTGTCATATGCGTGCCGTTGGGAAGGTATTCCAGGAGATGTCAGCCAGCGTGGACCCCAAACAGTGTGTTTCTAGTAATCAATGTGGTGCTATCTGCGTTGATGAATATATGTGGTACAATCTAGATGGAGGAACCTGTTTGCCGCAATATACGTGGTGCACTATGTTGTGCAACAGAGGTTGTGCATTCTACGATGTGCGATATATGCTAGGCAAGCTATGCGATGTTTGAACAGCGGAACAATGTTTGCTGTGCAGCAAATGTGGAACGCATTACTAAGTGCTGTATATGTAATGTGTCATCTATGTTGTGCAGACAACGTGGTGTATCATAGGTGATGCAATGTATGTTGTGCAATCTATTTGGTGCAACCTACGTTGTGCAATCGATGTGGTGCAATCTATGTTGTGCAAGTCACCAATGCTTGCATTGAGCTGTCAACTCCACTGCTCGGGCAATCATCCCACCCACCCGCCCGCAATATGGCTTGCAAAACCCATGCGACGGCGATTGCGATGAGTGCTTAGCGTTGGCTGGTGCATCTCTGCGGCTGCGCTAGCCCGCGACTGCTCGCGCGCGCAGCGGCCAGCTAATGCACCGCGACCAACGCACCCGCGTTGGAGCTGACCGGCGGACACTTCCCAGCTTGCACTTGGGTGCGAGTCGGTGACTTGGGCGGGCGCGGTATCATGGCGACGCCGACAACGGTAGACACGATGATGAGAGTAGCGATGATGGTGGCGATGGTGGCGATGACGACGGCAAGGCCAGTGGCGGCGCCGATGTTGACCACGCCCGCCGATAACGATGACGATGGCGTCGCGTCGGTGATGCGGGCTTTGAAAGAAGAAAAAACTTTGACATGCGCGCGCGGCCGACGCGCGCGAGTCGCCCGCATGGTATTCTTTGGCACGGATCGTGCCCCCCTCCCAGCACGAGC
>CAUYUJ010013492.1:104676-107176 GCA_963575745.1 Prorocentrum cordatum
TACTACTACTACTACTACTACGACTACTACTACTACTACTATCACTACTACTACTATGACTACTACTACTTCTACACTAGTACTTTTACTACTACTACCACTACTATTACAACTACTAGTACTAGCGCGAGTACTACCACTACGTTTACTACTACTATTATTACGGCCGCGAGTACTACCACTATTACGGCTATTCTTACCACTACGACCACTACCTCTACTACTACTACTACTACTACTACTATTACTACCACTACTACTACCAGTATACTACTACTACTACTACTACTACTACTACGACTACTACCACGACTACTATTATTACTATTACTACTACTACCAGTACTACTACTACTACTACTACTACTACTACTACTACTACCAGTACTACTACTATTACTATTACTACGACCACTACTACCACCACTACTATTATTACTACTACCACTACTACTATTACTACTACTACGACTACTACTACTACTACTGTTACTGTTACTGTTACTACTACTACTACTACTACTACTACTGCTGCTACTACTACTACTCCTACTACTAGTGCGACTTCTAACTTGACTGCTACTACTATTCCTACGACCGAATACTAGTACCACTACTACGCCTGCTACTACTACTACTACTACCACTACTACTACTACTACTACCACTACTACCACTACTACCACGACTACGACCACTACTACTACTACTACTACTACTACTATACTAGTGCTACTACTACAATTTATGTTTCATTAATAATACGACTACCAATAGCACCCTTGTTGTTATGATTGCGACTACTACGATTACTGTTGCTACTACTACTGTTGCTACCACTACTATTTGTACTACTAGTACTCCCGTTAGTATTGGTACGACTACAACTACTATTACCACTAGCACCACTACTGCCATAGCTACTGCTTGTTTTGTCACCACCACCACTACGACCACACGTTGAATACGACTGCGACTACTACGACTACTACTACGACTACCACTACTACTATTACTTCTACAGCTACGACTGCTACGACTACTACTATTACTACTACTACGACGACTACCACTACTACTATTACTACACTACTACTACGACTACGATTACTACCACCACCACTTCTACTCTACTACCGCTTCTACCCTTATTACTACTACGACGACTACTACTACTACTATTAATACTACTACTACTACGACTACTATTACTATTATTACTACTACTACTACTACTACTACCACTCCTACTACTACCAGTACTACTAGCACGATCACCTACTACTACTACGACTACGACTGACCACTAACTACTATTACTATTACTATTACTATTACTATTACTATTACTACCACTACTACTACGACTGCTACTACCCCTTGTACTATTGTTATTGCTACTACTACTACTACTACCACTACTACTACGTCTACTCAAACTACCACTACTCCGATCTATTCTTATTACGGTTACCACTCCTAGCAAGACGCTCAGAATAGCTCCTACTACTACTACTACTACGACTACTACCCCACTAGTACTACTATTTCTGCTACTGTTACTGCTACTATTGCTATCACGACTACTCATACCGCTATTACCCTCACTGGCACTATACTATTAATACGACTACCGGAACTTCGTACCGCTACCACGACCACTACTACTACTACTACTACTACTACTACGATTACTACTACTACTACTACGACTACTGCCAATACTAGTATTACTACTGCTACCACGACTACTACTACCACCACACCACTACTATTAGTATTAGTACTACGACTTCTACTACTAGTACTACTACTACTACTATTACTACTACTACTACTACTACTGCCACGACTACTACGACTACTACTACTACTACTACTAATACCACTATTGCTACTACTTCCACTAATACTACTAGTACTTCCACTGCTACCAGTAGTGCTACGACGACGACTACTACTAACACCGCTACAATTGTTGGTTTGTACAACTACTAGTATTACTGCCATTACTACTACTACTGCTACGACGACGGCTACTAGTATTACGATTGCTGTTGTTATTCGTATTATAATTATTACTACCACCACCACCACTTCTACTCTACTACCGCTTCTACTTCTACTACTACTATAGCATGATCACGACTGCGACTACGAATGCTACGATTCGTATCAGTAGTTCTACAACTACTATTACAGATATTATTACTACTACCGCTACTACTACTACTACTACTACTACTACGGCTACAACCACTACTACTACTACTACTACTGCTACTACTACTACTACTACTATTGCTACGACTACTACTACGACGACTACCACCACCACCACCACCACCACCACCACTACTACTACTACTACTACTACTACTGCTACTACAGCTATGGCAACTGCTACTATGACCACGACTACCGCAATTACCAAGACCTGTACGACCACCGCCACCATTACAATGATACCACGACGACTACTCTTACTATTATATTACTC
>CAUYUJ010013492.1:117176-119676 GCA_963575745.1 Prorocentrum cordatum
CTACTACTACTACTACTACTACCACGACCACTACTACTACTACTACTACTACTACTACCAGTACTACTACTACTACTACTCCTACTACGACTCCGACTACTACTACTACTACTACTATGACCACGACCACTGCTACCACTACTACTATTACTACTACCGCTACTACTAGTATTACTACTACTACTACTACTACTATTACTACTACTACTACTACGACTACTACTACTAATACTACTGCTATTACTATTACTACTATTACTACTACCACCACTACTACTACTACTACTACTACTACCATTATTACGACGACGACGACTACTACTACTACTACTACTACTACTACTACCACTACTACCACTACTACTACCACGACGACGACGACGACTACTACTACTACTACTACTACTAGTGCTACTACTACAACTTATTCTTATTAATAGCACGTCTACCAGTGACGCCCTTGTTCTTATACTGCTACTAGTACTACTACCACTACTACTACTACTACTACTACTACTACTACTACTGTTGCTGCCACTACTATTTGTACTACTAGTACTCCCGTTCGTATTTGTACGGCTACAGCTACTAGTACTAGCATTACTACTGCCATAGCTACTGCTTGTTTTGTTACCACCACCACTACGACCACACTTTGAAAACTAATGCGACTACTACCACTAGTACTACTACTACCCCTACTACTACTACTACTACTACTACTACTACTACGACTCCTACTACTACTACTACTACTACTACTACTACTACTTCTACAACTACTGCTGCTACGACTACTACGACTACTACTACTAATACTACTAGTACCACTACTACTACTACGACGGCTATCACTATTACTATTACTACACTACTACTACGACTACGACCAGTACCACCACCACTTCTACTCTACTACCGCTTCTACCCCTATTACTACTACTATGTTTACCATTGCTACTACTACTACTACTACTACTACTATTACGACTACTACTACTACTACTACTACTACTACGACTACGACTACGATTACTACTACTACTACTGATACTACTACGACTACTACTACTACTACTACTACTACTACCACTACTCCTTACTACTACTATTACGACTGCTACTGCTACTACTATTGCTAGTCTTATTGCTACTACTACTACGACCACGACTACTACCACTACTACTACTACTACGACTACTACTACTACTACTACTACTACTACTACTGCTGCTGCTGCTACTACTACTACTATTACTACTACTACTACTACTACGACGGCGACGACGACTACTACCACTACTACTACTACTACTACCACTACTACTACTACTACTACTACTACTACGACTACTACTACTACGGCTACTACTACTGTTACTGCTACTACAACGGCTACGACTACGACTACGACTATTACGACTTCTACTACTACTCCTACTACTACTACCACTACTATTGTTACGGCTCCGACCACTACTATCAGTACTACTACTACCACTACCACTACTACTACTACTACTACTACTACCACCACCACTACCACTACCACTGCCACTACCATTACCACGGCTTCCACTACCACTACTACTACTACTACTGCTGCTACTACTACCACTACTACTACTACTACTGCTACTGGGACTACTACTACGACGACTACTACTACTCCAACTACTTTTACAATCACTATGGCAATCAACAGTTTTAGTACTACTATCGCTGTTATTATTGCTACTATTGTGCTACCGCTACTGTTATTGAGAATAGTGATGCTACCGCTACTATTACCATTTTGACTACCACTACTACTACTACTACTACTACTACGACTACGACTACTAGTACTACTACTACTACTACTACTACTACTATCACTACTATTGCATCAACAACGACGACGACGACTACGACTATTATTAGGATTACTACCACATACGACTACGAATACGATTGCTACTACTACTGTTACTATACCTACTACCACTACTACTACTACTACTACTACTACTACTACTACTACTACTACTACTACTGTTACTACTACGAGTACTACTACATCTACCACTACAACGATTACTACTACTACTACTAATACTACTATTATTACAGCCACTACCACTACTACACCTACTACTACTAGTACTACTGCTACTATTACTACTACGACGAGTATTACTTTTATTATCACTGCTGCCACTCCCACTACTACGACGACTACTACTATTATTACCACTATTACTACTACCACTTATAAAACAAACTACTATTACGACGAGTACTACTACTACTACTACTACTACGACTACTACTACTACTACTACTACTACTACTACTACTACTATCACTACTACTACTATGACTACGACTACTTCTACACTAGTACTTTTACTACTACTACCACTACTATTACAACTGCTAATACTAGCGCGAGTACTACCACTACGTTTACTACTACTATTATTACGGCCGCGGGTACTACCACTACTACGGCTATTC
>CAUYUJ010013492.1:127176-137176 GCA_963575745.1 Prorocentrum cordatum
GCCTCCAGCGGCCTGCGCGGCGATTCCCCGCCATGACGGGTCCCGCACTTCATGTTGGTAATCCGAACGGGTCATCGGATCCCTGTAACTTTCGTCACTTTTGGGGCTCCTCAGCTCCTGTGGCGTGAATGCGGGGGAAGGGCTCCTCAGCTCCTGCGGCCAGGCAACGGGGGAAGTTTCAGGAGGGAGTTTCGTCTGTGAGCGACATGCGGGTAGCCTCGTCGGAGCTAGTCGTCGGCAAATTTGTTGTTGTCATGGGCCTGCGTGCCCGAAAGGGCGGCTGAGGAGCTGACGACGACGACGACAACGACGACGACGACGACGACGACGACGAGACAGCGGCCGGGCGCAGGGGTAGCCCCTTGTGTCCGGGCCTGGGCGCGCCCTTCGTTTTCTTGCAGGCCGTGGACGAGTGCGGCACGATTCAGGGCGAACCCGACGCGGGTCGGCGCCTCCTGACGGGGGACATCCACGGCGTCTTACCGTCACACATCGGCATGGAGGTTCGGTTCACGGCCGTGCAGGAGGAGCTGAAGAAGAAGTTGGGGCTGGTGCAGGAGCAACCGGCCACCATGGTGTCCTTCGAGTTCCACCACGAGGACGAGCAGCGGAGCAGCGGTACGCGGAGTGCCCAGCAGGCCAGCTCTTTCGCCCCCGCTTCCTACCGCAGGAGATCTGGCTGCAGGTGCACGGCTTCGAGGAGTCTCCGATCCACCAGGAGGTTGCCGAGGCGCTGCGACAGGGCGCCGAAGATGCCGACGACGACGGCCAGGCCGAGGCGCGGGCTCGGAGCTTGCATGAGCTTGCTGATGTTCAGACCCAGCGAGCAGGAGCTCACGTGGCAGAGCTCGGGGTCGCACACCGTGCGCCGCTCGGGGTTCACTTTGGCTCACGCGTCCTACATCACCTCCACGCTGTCGCAGGGCCAGACGCTCCGCAAGGGCGTCACCATCGACTGCGCGAGGGACGAGGACGCTGGCCGCACGGGCGCGTCGGGCGACCAGCGGTGGCTGCACCTCCGCGCCATGCTCCTCCGCGGCCACGTGCACGCGGAACACGCTGATCCTGCGGCCGCCCTCGCGCGAGTTTCTGGAGCGCGGGCCGCCGGCTTCCTTGCGGAAAGCGCCCCTGGAGTTCGACGAGAGAGCGGAGACGCCCAGGGATGAGGCCGAGCAGCTCGCCGCAGAGCTTGGGTTCATGCTGCTTCCCGCCTGAACGCGGCTGCGCCCCGCGCGAAGCCCGCGGTGTTGCCCCGACGGCTTGGCCCGCGGGGCTGCCCCGACCGCCTGCCCCCGCGCCCCAGCGGCCCGCGGGGTTGCCCCAAAGGCTTCGCGAACCAGCCGCCGGGGAATGCGCGCGCTCTGGCCGCGGCGGCGACGGCGCCGAGGAACATCGATTTGCTTGCCCCGACCATTTTGGAGGGGAGGAGCGCGCGGAGAAGAAGCAGGGGAAGGACGAGGACGGGGAAGGGGTAGGGAGGGGGTGATGACGAGGAGGAAGTGGAGAAGGAGGAGGAGTAGCATAAATAGAAGGATGGGGAGTAGGTGAGGGCAGAACGGCGGGGGAGAGGAGAGTGTCCGTCAGGTCGAGGAGAAAAAGGGTGAGGGCAAGCAAGAAAGATTCTCACGTGGGGTCCTTCCGTCGAGTAATTCCCGAGCGTTCCTCGCAAGTTTGGCGGCGGAGGTTCCTCGCGACAAGATTTTACATGTAGTCATCCCTCTTTCCCCAGTTCTCTGTCCTTCCCCTCTTCCTTCCACTTATGTCATGTTTTTGATTCGCGCGACATCCACGGGCCACGGCCCCGACGTTTGTCCGCAGTGGCATTCGTTCGTTCATTCGAGGATGGGGGGGGGAGCGGCGCCGCAGGACCCGGCCGACGCGACCCAGGAGGCTGGCGTAAAGGACCTCACCAGGGCAGAGGAGCCCGGAGGGTCGCAGGCGAGGCCAGTGAGGCGAGGAACACCAGCGGCAGCAGCAGCAGCAGAGCGGGAGGAGGAGGAGGAAGAGGAGGAGGAGGAGGAGGAGGAGGAGGAGGAGGAGGAGGAGGAGGAGAAGTTGGAGGAAGGTGAGGACATGCAGGGTACGCAGTGGTCGGGGCAAAACCCTTCGCGTCCAGCCCCCATGGGCCAATCGCAGCCTGGCCTCGCTCCCTGACGTAACGGCACGATTTTCCGATCCGAGCAGCGGTGTCCCACCACAGTAATCTGCACACGATGTTCAGGAAGGGGGAAGCAGGGTTAAGGGGAAACGCAGGAGAAGAAAAATGCGGAGGAGGAAGGCGACGATGGAGGAGGAGGAGGAGGAGGAGGGGGAGGCGGAGGAGGAAGAGGAGGAGGAGGAGGAGGAGGAGGAGGAGAAGACACAATAATAGTAGGACGAGAAGGTGGTTTAGGGAAAGGGAAATCATCGAGGAGGAGGAAGAGGAGGAGGATTAGGACGAGGAGACGCATCGACCACCAGCGAGAGCGCGGAAAGGGGAGGATGAGGAGCAGCAGGAGTGAAATGCCCTCCTCGCCCTCTTGCCCTGCTCCCCAGTAGGAGCGCCGGCTAGCGATGATGGAGGAGGAGCCCGAGGAGAAAACCTCCAGGACCGGACCGCGGCCCAGCCGGTCGCGTCGCGTTGCGCAGAATGCAGGAGGATCGGGGGCAACGATAGAGGGGGTAGGCATAGAGGGGGTGCATCGACTCCCAATCGCCCATTGATCGCCGATAGGGACCCGATAGCCCCACCCAGCCCAGGAAGGTGCGGATTCGCTATCGGGGGCCTATCGCCGATCTATCGACGATGTATCGCCGATTCCAGGTCAATGCATCCCCCCCTATACCTGTCCCCCTATCGTTACCCCTCAGAGGAGTGAGGGACGGAGGGAGGCATGTCTTTGCGCAGCAAGGGTGATGTGACTTCGCATCGCAAGGATGCCCTTGCATGGTCGCCGTTTCGGCCCATCCTTAGCGATTCCGCTGGTCAGCCCTTGCACCCTTGTGACGCGCCGCGACGGTAGGATCGAAATCGAAGGTTGGGGTCAGAAAGAAGTGGCCCCAACTGGAAAGTTGGTTTCGGTTCGTGTCGTTCGTGCGGTCGAGGCGAAGCTGCCCGAGGGCGATGAAGTGTCGGCCAAGGAGGGAAGAGTCTGGCAAAGTATGTCGCCCTCTTGTCTCGCTGTGCCGTGCGAGGTTGACCCGCGGATATCCCGCAGGTCAGTCCTGTGGGCCCACGGGTGTCCTGCAGGTTGTCCCGTGAGGTTGTCCTGAGCGGTTGTCCTGTGGGTCGTCCTGTGGCTGTCCCGTGCGTGGCTGTTAAACTTGTTATCCCGTGAGTTGTCCCGTGGTTGCCCCGTGGGACATGCAAATCCAATTGCGAACGATGTGCGAATCGAAGTGCAAGTCGAGGTGCACATCGAAATGAAAGTTTCTCCCCCCCAAACCTCAAAACCACCCGAAGCATGATCCATAAGGAGATTTGGAGAAGGGAAGAGGCAGAGGTGAGACAGTCACGAGTGAGTCAGAGGAGAGGGGAAAGCAAGCTCATCGAGATGTATAGGAGCATGCAAGGTGCGCCGCTCGCGCCGCATCTGGCATCCTACAGTGGGGGCATACATCAAGAAACCATATGCTTTTCGTCAGGGTATCCTGGCTTTCTTCGCTCCGCGCGCTGCGCGGCGACTTCCGCGGTCGTGGAAGAAGCTGCTGCGTTCGGGGTGCTCCGGGTTTTGTTTTCAGTGTTGGGTTTTTTGCAAGGGTTTCTTGCGACCGCGCCCGCACTGTACCCCTCCCGCCCATCCCCATCCCCTCACATTGCGTCGAATACGTTTCTATTCAAGAGGCTTACGCCAATCTGCCGACCCCCAGAAGAGGGATGAAGTCAACGGGTGAGGTCTTTGGGGGCCTCTTGGGGACCCAGTGGGGGCCTCTTGAGGACCTCTTCGGGCCTCTTGGAAGTTTCTTGGGCCTGCTGGCGGTCTCGGGGGTCCTCTTGGGGCGGAAGGCCGGGAATGTCAGTTCGAGTTACCTCTCTTGGAGCCTTGTTGGGGCGCTTTGGGGCCATTTTGGGCCCCTGTTGGGCCGTTTCAGGACCGACTCCGGCCGTCTCGGGGCCCTCTTTGGAGCTTCCCGGGCCGTCTTGGAGCGATCATGGGGGCCTTTTGAGCCGTCTTGGACGCTGTTGGGACCAGGGATGCAAATATGTCAAAATGATACGCTTTCCCACGGGATGTTGACGATTCTTGCTTCTTGGGGCCGACTCGGGGGTCGTTTTGGCTCGTTCTTGGGGCGTCTTTGAGGCCTCTTGGACAGTCTGAGGCTATCTTGGTGGTCTTCAGGACCCCTGCGCGCGTTGGATTTTTTTCAGCAAGCGCAAATCGATTCTGAGGCATCTTGGAGGCCACAGAGTATTGAAAGGGAGGCTCCAGAGGCCTCGTGGGGAGCGCTAGTGCTCTCGGAGACCCGCAGCCCCTCCCAGGCCCCCCCCAAGGTCCCCAAATTTAGTTTTCTGTGCAGCCAGAAGGGGGATTTACAATCAGAAAACGTCTGAAAGTGTTGTTTTTTCTTTCAGAGGGGCTACATTCCAACCAGAAGAGCCCTGCCAGGGCTACTTTGCAACCAGACCCGCCTCTTTGCAACCAAACCGGCCACTTTGCAACCATGCAGCCCGCCTCCACACGCCTCTGAGGCCTTCTCAGAGTCTTCTGAGGGCTTCTCAGAGACTTCCAGAGGCCCTTGGGAAGCTCCCAGGGGCGTCTGAGAAGGCCTCGAAGCCTTTGAGCTTCCAGAGGCTTTTGATAAGGCTCCAGAGGCCTTCGAGAAGACTCTGGAGGCTTTGAGAAGCTCCCAGGTGCTTCTGAGAAGCTCCCAGAGGCTTCCGAGACGCCTCCAGAGGCCTCCGAGAAGGCCCCAGTGGCCTGTGAGAAGCCTCCAGAGGCTTCTGCGAAGCCTCCAGAGACGTTTGAAGAAGCTCCCAGAGGCTTCGGAGAAGTCCCCAGGGGCTTTGATAAGCCTGCCACCAAAGACTTCTGAGAAGCTCCCATGGGCTTCTGAGAAGCCCCCAGAGGCCTCCAGAGGTTTTTGAGGAGGCTCCCAGGAGCCTCCTGGGAAGCTCCCAGGGGCCACCAGGGAAGCCTCCAGAGGCCTCTCAGAAGCCTCCAGACGCTTTTGACAAGGCTCTAGAGAAGCCTCCAGTGGTTTTGAGGAAGCGCCCAGAGGCCGCTGAGAAGCCTCTAGAGGCTTCTGAAAGTCTCCGGAGGCCCCTGAGAAGGCTCTGGAGGTTTCTGGGGAAGCTCCCAAATGCTTATGGGGAGATCCCAGGGGCTTTAAGGCTCCAGAGGCCTCTGAGAAACCCCCCAGAGGTTTTTGGGAAGGCTCCAGAGGCTTCTGAGAAGCCTTCAGAGGCCTTTGCAAAGCTTCCAGTGGCCTTTCGGGAAGCTGCCATAGCTTTCTGAGAAGTCTCCAGAAGCTTCTGCGAAGCCCCTAGAGGCATGAAGCTCCAACAACTTGTTTAGAAGCTTCCAGAGGCCTGAGAAGGTTCCAGGGGCGTCTGAGACACCCCTAGAGGCTTTTGGGAAGCTTCCAGAGGCGTCTGAGAAGTCTCCAAAGGCTTCTGGAAAAGCTCAAGAGGGAAGCTTCCAGAGGCCTCTGAGACGGCCCCATGGGCCTCTGAAAAGGTTTCAAAAGCTTCTGGAAGCCTCCAGAGGATTTGGAGGAAGCTCCCAGCGGCTTCGGAGACGTCCCAAAGGCTTTTGAAAAGGCTCCAAAGGCTTCTGAGAAGCTCCCAGGGGCTTCTGGAAGCCTCTGGCGCCATCGCCGTCACCGCCGTCGCCGCCGCCGCCCCGACGAGGGGGGGAAGGGAAAACGGCGCGGAAATCCACAGGAGGTTTCTCAGCGTTTTCGGCCTTTGGAGGTCGCCCTTGCCGCTCAGCCCCATGACCTTCACACATCGACTCAGGACGAGCAGCCACCCATGGGGAAGTTGTCGAATGATTCTCGCGTTGCCCCCCCCGTCGTCGTGGCCGTCGGTCGCAATCGCTTCCGCCGCTGTCGCCGCCGCCACACCCGCCGCCCCGCTGCCGCCATCAGCGTGGCGCAATGAGCCTGGGGGACGCGTGCAAACTGGGCCAGTGGCGCCTCCGGTGGAGTTCCTGAGAGAAAGAAACGCGAAACACGCGAGGGGTGTGATATGTTTGTTAGTTCAATAGTTGTGTATGACTAGTGTTAGTACGATTGCGATTGTTGTTGCGACGACTATTGGTACATTGTGATTATTATTAATAGGACTACTACTACTACTACTACTACTACTACTACTACTACTACTACTACTACTACTACTATTACTAGTACTACTACTATTACTACTACTACTACTACTACTACTACTACTACTACTACTACTACTACTACTACTACTACTACTACTACTACTACTACTACTACTACTTACCCGTTACGAAAGTTTTTCATCTTGAGCACTGACGACTAGGGCGTCTCCGGGTGGCCCCCCCTTCCCCCCGTAGACTCCTAGCACGGCAGTTTTCAGCATGGCTTGGCGGGAGAGATTTCCGGGGTTCTTCCTGGTAGCATTAATAGTATATAACCAATTCAGGATAAAATCTCTTCCCCGTAAATCAGAAGGGAGAAATCACTCCCGGTCACTTCCAGGCAACTCTGAATCTCTCCCCGTATGAAACCACAAGGGAGAATCACTCCCATACCACTTCTCACCACAGCGCCCACACATGTCAATTTTAGCCAAGATGAATTAACTTTCGTAACGGGGATGAGGACCCACGACTTTTTCACACGTCAATGTCAGCCAATGTCATGAGGAACCCAAATTCGAAATCCGAACGGGGCCCAGCATCGCGCTCGATAGACACGTCGCCATCATCGTGCAAGCGCGCTGTGGTGGCCAAAGGCGCTGCTGTCAAGGGGTAGCGCTGGTCTCACCCTTGTAGAAGTGCAATGTAAGATACCGCTGAGGACCCACGACTTTTTCACACGTCAATGTCAGCCAATGTCATGAGGAACCCAAATTCGAAATCCGAACGGGGCCCAGCATCGCGCTCGATAGACATGTCGCCATCATCGTGCAAGCGCGCTGTGGCGGCCAAAGGCGCTGCTGTCAAGGGGTAGCGCTGGTCTCACCCTTATAGAAGTGCAATGTAAGATACCGCTTACCCGTTACGAAAGTTTTTCATCTTGAGCACTGACGACTAGGGCGTCTCCGGGTGGCCCCCCCTTCCCCCCGTAGACTCCTAGCACGGCAGTCTTCAGCGTGGCTTGGCGGCAGAGATTTCCAGGGTTCTTCCTGGTAGCATTAATAGTATATAACCAATTCAGGATAAAATCTCTCCCCCGTAAATCAGAAGGGAGAAATCACTCCCGGTCACTTCCAGGCAACTCTGAATCTCTCCCCGTATGAAACCACAAGGGAGAATCACTCCCATACCACTTCTCACCACAGCGCCCACACATGTCAATTTTAGCCAAGATGAATTAACTTTCGTAACGGGGATGAGGACCCACGACTTTTTCACACGTCAATGTCAGCCAATGTCATGAGGAACCCAAATTCGAAATCCGAACGGGGCCCAGCATCGCGCTCGATAGACACGTCGCCATCATCGTGCAAGCGCGCTGTGGTGGCCAAAGGCGCTGCTGTCAAGGGGTAGCGCTGGTCTCACCCTTGTAGAAGTGCAATGTAAGATACCGCTGAGGACCCACGACTTTTTCACACGTCAATGTCAGCCAATGTCATGAGGAAGCCAAATTCAAAATCCGAACGGGGCCCAGCATCGCGCTCGAAAGACACGTCGCCATCGCCGTGCAAGCGCGCTGTGGTGGCCAAAGGCGCTGCTGTCAAGGGGTAGCGCTGGTCTCACCCTTGTAGAAGTGCAATGTAAGATACCGCTGAGGACCCACGACTTTTTCACACGTCAATGTCAGCCAATGTCATGAGGAACCCAAATTCGAAATCCGAACGGGGCCCAGCATCGCGCTCGATAGACACGTCGTCATCATCGTGCAAGCGCGCTGTGGCGGCCAAAGGCGCTGCTGTCAAGGGGTAGCGCTGGTCTCACCCTTGTAGAAGTGCAATGTAAGATACCGCTTACCCGTTACGAAAGTTATTCATCTTGAGCACTGACGACTAGGGCGTCTCCGGGTGGCCCCCCCTTCCCCCCGTAGACTCCTAGCACGGCAGTCTTCAGCCTGGCTTGGCGGGAGAGATTTCCGGGGTTCTTCCTGGTAGCATTAATAGTATATAACCAATTCAGGATAAAATCTCTCCCCCGTAAATTCACAAGGGGGAAATCACTCCCGGTCACTTCCAGGCAACTCTGAATCTCTCCCCGTATGAAACCACAAGGAGAATCACTCCCATACCACTTCTCACCACAGCGCCCACACATGTCAATTTTAGCCAAGATGAATTAACTTTCGTAACGGGGATGAGGACCCACGACTTTTTCACACGTCAATGTCAGCCAATGTCATGAGGAACCCAAATTCGAAATCCGAACGGGGCCCAGCATCGCGCTCGATAGACACGTCGCCATCATCGTGCAAGCGCGCTGTGGTGGCCAAAGGCGCTGCTGTCAAGGGGTAGCGCTGGTCTCACCCTTGTAGAAGTGCAATGTAAGATACCGCTGAGGGCCCACGACTTTTTCACACGTCAATGTCAGCCAATGTCATGAGGAACCCAAATTCAAATCCGAACGGGGCCCAGCATCGCGCTCGATAGACACGTCGCCATCATCGTGCAAGCGCGCTGTGGCGGCCAAAGGCGCTGCTGTCAAGGGGTAGCGCTGGTCTCACCCTTGTAGAAGTGCAATGTAAGATACCGCTGAGGACCCACGACTTTTTCACACGTCAATGTCAGCCAATGTCATGAGGAACCCAAATTCGAAATCCGAACGGGGCCCAGCATCGCGCTCGATAGACACGTCGCCATCATCGTGCAAGCGCGCTGTGGCGGCCAAAGGCGCTGCTGTCAAGGGGTAGCGCTGGTCTCACCCTTATAGAAGTGCAATGTAAGATACCGCTTACCCGTTACGAAAGTTTTTCATCTTGAGCACTGACGACTAGGGCGTCTCCGGGTGGCCCCCCCTTCCCCCCGTAGACTCCTAGCACGGCAGTCTTCAGCATGGCTTGGCGGGAGAGATTTCCGGGGTTCTTCCTGGTAACATTAATAGTATATAACGAATTCAGGATAAAATATCTCCCCCGTAAATCACAAGGGAGAAATCACTCCCGGTCACTTCCAGGCAACTCTGAATCTCTCCCCGTATGAAACCACAAGGGAGAATCACTCCCATACCACTTCTCACCACAGCGCCCACACATGTCAATTTTAGCCAAGATGAATTAACTTTCGTAACGGGGATGTATTACTACTACTACGACTACTACTATTACTACGACTACGACTACTACTACTACTACTACTATTATTATTACTACTACTACTACCACTACCACTACTACTACTACTCCTACTACTACTACTACTACTACTACTACTGCTAGTGCTACTGCTACTTCTACTGCTATGACTACTACTACGACTAGTACTTCTTCTTCTACTACTACAACTACTATTACTACTGCTGCTACTACTATTACAGTTACGGGCACTACTACTATTAGTATTTCTACTATTACGACCGCCACCACCAGTCTTACTATTACTACAACTCCTAGTACTACGAGTACTACGAGTACTACGGCTACTACTACTACTACTACTACTACTACTACTACCACTACCACTACCACTACCACTATTAGAACTAATACTATTACTACTACTACTACTACTACTACTACCACTACTACTACTACTACTACTACTACTACTACTACTGCTATTACCACTGCTACTACTACCATTACTACTACGACTACTACCTCCACTACTACGACTACTACTATCACTACTGCTACTACCACGACTACTGCTACTAGTACTACGACTAGCA
The DNA here is from genome assembly GCA_963575745.1 of Prorocentrum cordatum. Lineage (NCBI taxonomy): Eukaryota > Dinophyceae > Prorocentrales > Prorocentraceae > Prorocentrum > Prorocentrum cordatum. Next base: position 137,148 of record CAUYUJ010013492.1, read on the forward strand.
TTACCATCGCCACCACTACTACTGCTGTT
>CAUYUJ010013492.1:147176-224676 GCA_963575745.1 Prorocentrum cordatum
ATCAAACCGTTCTGGGACAAGAGGCTGTCGCGGAACCAGAAGGCCTATCGGCAGTTCATCCTGGACCTTGACCGACGGGGCCTGATCAAGCGGACCACTGACCCCATCGAGCACGCGGGCCTTTTCTTTGTTGGCAAGAAGGACAAGTGCCTGAGGCTCATCATCGACGCGAGGCGGGGGAATCGCCGATTCAGGGCCCCCCCTCACACGGACTTGATCACGAGCGATGGGCTGTCCAGGATAGATGCGAGCCGGGCTTCAGCGTCGACCCCAGTTGCTGTTTCACGCTGGGTGTGGGCGACGTGGAGAACTGCTTCCACCGGCTGCGGCTGCCCGAGGGGATGCACCGCTGTTTCGCGCTGCGGCCGATCGCCGCAAAGTACACCCCACTGCGTGATGACATGGCGCTCAACGCCGCGGTCTATCCCTGCCTGGCCTCCTTTCCCATGGGGTTCACCTGGTCCCTGTGGGTGGCTCAGAAGTGCAGTGAGACGGTCCTCAACCAGGTGCACCAGCTGGGACCTGGCAGGAGGATCACGGACCACACGGAGCCGCGCTCGGCGCCGGCTGCGAGGCGCTGGGAGCGGTGGGCCTCAAGACGCACGAGCACGAGCTGATGGCGGGAGGAGGCGAGACGCTGGGCTGCGTGCTGGACGGACACCTGCTCGAGACGCGGGTGACAGAAGCGGAGGTGGCGCATCGATGGCGCTTTTCGCTGGGCCCTGCGCCGCCGGCGCCTGAGTGGCAAGCAGCTCGAGAGGCTCGTCGGTCACGCCACCTTTGTCAGCCTGCTCGATCGCACTGCCTTGAGTGTGTTCAACGCCTGCTACGCCTTCATGCATCGGCACGGTGAGAACATGGCCGTTGTCTGGCCGACGGTGCGACTGGAGCTCCAGGCTTTCATTGGGTTGCTGCCGCTCGTGCGCGCTCCGTGGGACTTGCGCTGGTGCGAGACTGTTGTAGCTACAGATGCCTCTCTCGAAGGATGGGGGAATTGCCGTTGTTCGTTGACGGCCAAAGCTGTGGCCAGTATTGCTCGTACCTCAGAGGTGTCTCGCTTCCGACGGGTGCATAACGTCGGAGCTCGCGAGGCCGCAAGTGCAGCACTGTATCTTTTAGATGAGGCAGGCGAAAAACACCGTCAGACGCCATTCATTGACTCCGCCAGCGTTGTCGACATAGGGGAGGCGTTGCCGTCGTCGTCAGGGGAGGAGGTCTGGATGATCGACAGCTTGTTCCCGGAGGTGCCGTTCGGGGAAGGGGGCGTGTTCTCGGCCCGGGGCTGCATCACTGAGAAAGATTTGATATCACCTTGGAGAGTCACTGGAAAGGGGAGGTGGAAGTTCGGAGAGCGCATCCTGGAGTTAGAAGCTCGTGCATTGGTTCTAGGTTTGGAAAGTTTGATCGCCGGGGGAGTCCGTGACAGTCGCAATCTTTTCCTGGTCGACAACATGGCTATTGTGCTTTCCTTTGCACGAGGGAGATGTAAGAATTATATTGTGCTGCAACAGATTCGACGCTTTCGTGCTCTATGTCTCATTCACAATATCCGTCCGCATTTTCGCTGGATCAAGTCCGAGTTCAACCCGGCAGACTTCCCATCGCGAGACGCCGATGGAGTCGGGCCGGGGGCAGGCAGCCGCTGCAGCCAGGCGGACGGCGGCGGCCAAGAGGGCCGCACGCCTGGCCCCGCCGAGGCGCCCAGCCCCGAGCGGCCCCTCGCCTGCCCGCCCCGGGTTGGGCCAGGGAAGGGCGCCGAGGCCGACGGCCGCCGTGGCGCGGAGGCCGGCGCCCAGGCGAGCCCCCGTGCTGACCGCCCCCGCCTTGCTGGGGCCGCGGCCGGCGCCGAAGCTGGAGAGGCTCTCGGTAGAGGAGGCGGCGCGGGGCCCGCTGCTGGCCGAGGACCCCGCGGGGGACGCCGACGGCCTGGACCGCGACGCGGCATCCGCAGCCCTCGAGAGCTCCGACAGCGACGACCTGGACGAGACCACAGTCGCTCGGAGCAAGCGGAGGCGGACCAAGTACCTGCTAGCCGCTCGGCACTCCATGGACCAGTTGAGCACCTTGCTGGAGTCGGAGGCCGTGCAGCCCAAGACCAGGGACTACTACCACCTCCTGGTCTCTCGCTTCTACACCTGGGCGAAGCTGAGGCGACTGCAGCTCCACCCGCCTTGCCGCCTCGATGGGACGCTGTGCATCCATATGACGGAGCTTTTCCTGACTGGACGGCAGGCGAATGTGGGGGAGAAGCTGCTAGCTGGTGTCTTGCATATCCTCCCGGAGTTTGGGAAGGCGGGGCACCTGTCGCTCCCGCGCGCCTGAAGGGCAGTCAAAGGCTGGAGACGCCTGTGCCCGGGTCGGAGCCGCCACCCTATGCCGCTGTGCGTGCGGGCGGCCGTATGCCACTGGCTGATCGAGCAGGGCAAGCGCCACGAGGCGGCCGCGATCCTGCTCGCCTTCATGTGCTACCTGAGGCCGTCAGAGCTGCTCAGCGTGAGGTGTGGGCATCTGGTGGCCCCGGTGGGGGGCGTATCCCGCCACTGGAGCCTGCTGGTGGCGCCCGAGGAGCTAGGCGCCCCCACCAAGGTCGGCACACTCGACGACAGCCTGCAGCTGGACATGCGGGAGCTCAAGTGGCTAGATGTGGTCTGGGGCGAGCTCAGGACGAGGCCGGCGACGGAGAGGGCCTTCCCCTTCACGTATCCAGACCTGCTGGCGGACGTGCAGGCTGCGGGTGCCACGTTGGGGTTGAAGCTCGTCCCGTATCAGTTGCGACACAGCGGAGCCTCCCACGACACGCTGCGCGAGCTTCGGAGCTTGCAGGAAGTGATGAAAAGGGGGCGGTGGCGCAAACTGAAGTCAGTAGCACGATGCGAGAAGCATGCTCGAGTGGGTCTGGAGTTCGGAAAGCTGGACGCTTTGACCCGAAGCCATTGTCTGCGATGCGAGTCACTGCTCGCGGATGTGTTCCTCGGCAGATGCGCCCCGCTAGCCTTCGGTCGCCAGCATGTGTGAGCAAGACGTAGGTAGCAGATTGTTTCGCTGGAGGTGGAGTAGTTAGCAAGAAAATTCGGTCTAATGGTTTCAACGCTCGCGAATGGGACCTCTTGCATGGTGCCTCGGGAGATCTGTGTAGTAGCTCAGTGCGTAGGCCCATCAAACAAGATCTCGCAAACGGACGTTGTATAGCCTTGATGCTTGCTCCTCCTTGTAGCTCGTGGTCTGCCGCTCGTGATCGTACATATCCAATTCGGTCTCGGAAGTATATTAAGGGGGATCCCTGGGTTGGGGGCAAACGACCAGGCCAAGGTCGATCTCGGTAACGCCACGCTGGACGCAGCTCTCGACTTGGCCCGTGCCGCCCAGTCCGCTGGGGTCCCCTGGGTTCTCGAGAACCCCCACACTTCCCAAATGTGGCATGATCAGAAGATGAAGGTTTTTGTTGCACGCAGCAGTGCCATTCCAGTTGTTACAGATTTTTGTCAGTGGGGTAAGCCGTGGCGGAAACGGACCCGTTTTTTTAGTCGGTAATGTGTGCCCTGACGACCTTGTCAAGTTGAATCGGGTCTGCTCAGGGAGGGGTCTTTGTAGTCGCACAGGCCGCCCTCACCAGCACTTGGAAGGCGGGGGGCCAAAAGGAATTCGCTGGACTGTCCTGGCAATGCCGTATCCTGCGCGCCTTGCTCACGTGCTGGCTTCCATTCTGGTCTCGAAAGCCCGCAACGAGTATAACATTTGAGAACTCTTTCCTTCGGATTGGGAGGTATGGGATGCTTGTCTCACGTTGTTCAGTTTCTTCGCTCGCTCACTTTAATATTTTCGAGGCTCTCGTGCCCTCGTCCGCTCGCTCCCAGACGTCGCGGCGATGGCACAAAATGGTTAGTTGACAAATACATCGTCGAGCGGCCTGCTTTTCCCCTCCTGGGGGTGCGTGCACGTGAAGGAGGGGGCTGGCCGCGGGCATTCTCTGTGCTGACCGCAACCACCGCGGTCCAAGCCTCTTCCGCCTCCCTGTGCCAGCCCAATGCCTCTGCTCCAGGATGCTTGTCTCACGTTGTTCAGTTTCTTCGTTCGCTCACTTTAATATTTTCGAGGCTCTCGTGCCCTCGTCCGCTCGCTCCCAGACGTCGCGGCGATGGCACAAGATGGTTAGTTGACAAATACATCGTCGAGCGGCCTGCTTTTCCCCTCCTATTACTACTTACTACTGCTGCTGTTATCAGCTTTGCGAGTCTCATGTTTACGATTGGTACTAGTAGTTGTATTAGTGTTACAGCTACTATGTCTACTACGACGACTACTGCGTTTACGGCCACGACGACGACTACTATTACTACTAGGACTATTTCTTCGACGACCTCCTACTCCTACGATTACTTCTGCTACTATTGCGGCCACGACTGCGATTACGGCGGCTACAACTACTACTGCTACTACTACTACTACCACTACCACTACTACTACTACTACTACTACTACTACTACTACTACTACTACTACTACTACTACTACTACTACTACTACTACTACTACTACTACTACTACTACTACTACTACTACTACTACTACTACTACTACTACTACTACTACTACTACTACTACTACTACTACTACTACTACTACTACTACTACTACTACTACTACTACTACTACTACTACTACTACTACTACTACTACTACTACTACTACTACTACTACTACTAACTACTACTACTACTACTACTACTACTACTACTACTACTACTACTACTACTAGCTTACTACTACTACTACTACTACTACTACTACTACTACTACTACGACTATTACTACTACTACTACTACTACTATTACTACTACTACTACTACTACTACTACTACTACTGCTGCTGCTGCTTTGCTGCTACGACGACTACTCCCCTTTTCGCGATTACCACTACGACCATTACCAGTATTAATATTGCATTTTCCATCATTGCCACCACCACGACTACTATTCTTATGATTATTACTACTACTACTACTACTACTACTACTACTACTACTACTACTACTACTACTACTTCTACTACTACTACTACTACTACTACTACTACTACTACTACTACTACTACTACTAGGGTTGACTGCCACGTGCGCGCAGTGCAAAAGTTCAGCGTACAGGTTAAATGGTTCGGGTTCGGGCTCAGATTAGGGATCTGGTTTGGCGGACAATGCAACACCCATAGAATACACATTGCTGACAAATAGAACACACATACATATATATATATATATACCTATTACACATCAATTACATGCACTGCGAATAGAACGCAATAAGATAACACAAGCCGAATTGTCCGATCCGCGCACACGTGACCATTTGAATTATTTCGTGCCCAATAGAACCGCACTAATCGGCGATGCCACCATACTGCAGATCCAATTGAAGACCCCGCACGCAGGCGACTGGAACCTGCACCCCTGGGGCATCCCCAAGTTCCAGCATTGGTTAGCACTTGCTAGCTTGCTAGCAAGGCGTTGCAGCTCTCAGCAACGCGTAGCAGGGTCTAGCAGAGGCAGAGACCAGCAGTGCGTAGGAAATCTCAACAGGGGCTGGTACGGCTCCGCGCGGCGAAGCAAAGCTTGGCAGGGGCTAGCGAGGGCCCCGCGAAGCCTAGCAGGGGCTGACAGGGCGTGGCGGGGCCTAGCAAGGCTTAGCTGGGGCAGGCAGGGCTCGGCAGGGCGTAGCAAATATGAGCACGGACTAGCATGGCTCAGCAACTCTTAGCAAGGCTGAGCAATTTTTGCCAGGGCTTCGCAATGGCAAGCACGGCTTTGCAGGGGCCAGCAAGGCTTAACAGGGCTGACCCGGGCTTGCCATACCGTAGCAGGGGCTAGCAGTACCCAACGGGTCTCAGTAAGGGCGACCTTTACATAGCACGGAATACGGGGACCCAGCAGGGCTTAGCAGAGAGGGCTGCCAAGGCTTAACAGAGCTTCGCAGTGGCCAACACGGCCCCGCAGGCGCTCGAAATGCTCAGCAGGATTTCTCAGGGCTTCCGGTCAAGGCTGAGGAGGGTTCAGTAGCAGGGGCCAGCAGGGCTTACCACGGCGGTTGATTAGGGTTTGGCACGGCTGAGAAGGGCTTAGAAGAGGCCGCAGGGCACCTCAAGGTGTAGCAATGCTTGTTAGCAGGGCTTGGCAATGGCTAGCACAGCTAACCAGAGGCCAGCGGGGCTCACAAGGGCTTGCCAGGGCTTAGCATGGCTTAGCAAAGGCTTGACAAGGGCTAGCAATGCTCGGCGGGCCTTCGCGGTGGTTCGCGGGACTGAGCAAAGCCTGGCAGGGCTTAGCATGTGCGACCAGACATAGCAGGGTTTAGCAGTGCTTTGACAGATTCGCACGGTTCCTTCGGGAACCTCGAGATTTGACGATTTCTTCAATTTTTTTTTGGTTTCTCTGGTTTCCTCACGATTCCTCGGGGATTCTCGAGTTCCCAAAGCTTCAGGTTTCTTCGCGTTCTTTCGGAGTTTATTTCAGGATCGCTTGAGGTATGTTAATTCTTCAGGATGCCTCAGGATCCAAAGTTTCCTGGAGGCCCCGTCAGGGAACCTCAGATTCTTCAGGGTTCCTCGGATTCCTCAGGTTTCCTTAAGCTTCTTCGCGGTGCTTCCCTATTCCCCAGGAAGCCCCCCCGGAATCCTGGGGATGTTGCGCGATCTTCCAAAGATTTTTAAGGATTCATACCGGAATCGTGGGGGCAAGATGAGGAACACCGCAACGAGAGCGATGTTCCGACCCCCACAAGCAACCTTGTCCGGAGGTGACGATAAAATTACGCTCCCGCAATAGTCCCGAAATGACGGTTAGCCATCGCCCGGAGGTGATTGTCAACCTGATTGCACTTTATCATTACGAATTTCATTACTATTTTGATTGCTACTACTGCTGCGCCTACTACCACTACTACCACTACTACCACTACTACAACTACGACCACTACTACTACTAGTATTACTACTACTACTACTACTACTACTACTACTACTACTACTACTACTACTACTACTACTACTACTGCTACTACTACTACTACTACTACTACTACTACTACTACTACTACTACTACTACTACTACTACTACTACTACTACTACTACTACTACTACTACTACTACTACTACTACTACTACTACTACTACTACTACTACTACTACTACTACTACTACTACTACTACTACTACTACTACTACTACTACTACTACTACTACTACTACTACTACTACTACTACTACTACTACTACTACTACTACTACTACTACTACACTACTACTAACCTACTACTACTACTACTACTACTACTACTACTACTACTACTACTACTACTACTACTACTACGACTACTATTATTATTACTACTACTACTACTATTATTATTACTACTACTACTACCACTACTACGTACTACTACTACTACTACTACTACTACTACTATTACTACTACTACTACTGCTACTACTAGTACTAGTACTAGTACTACTACTACTACTACTACCACCACTATTACTACTACTACGACTACTACTACTACTACTATTACTACTACTACTATTATTACTGCTACTACGACTACTACTACTACTACTACCACCACGACTACTACTACTATTACTACTACTACTACTACTACTACTACTACTACTACTACTACTACTACTACCACTAACATTACCACGACCACTACCACTACTACTACGACTACGACTAGCCAAGGAACCCAGACCAGGAAACTGAGAAACAAAGACGAAGGATTCGAGATTCCAACGCCAAGGGACCGAGGAACCACGACCGAGGAACCAAGGCACCCAGGCCAAAGAACCGAGGAAGACCGTCCAAGGAACCGAGGAACCAAGACCAATAATCCAAGGAAGCGAGTCCAAAGAACAGAGGAACAGAGACTCAGGAATCAAGCATCCAAGGAACCAAGACCAAAGAACCAAGAACCCGAGGAATCGAGTAACCAAGGAACCAATGAACCAAGACCAAGAAACCAAAACCACGGAACCGATGAACCAATGATCCAAGACCAAGCAGCCAAGGCCAAGGATCCAAGGGAATCCGCGCAACGCTTTGTAAGGAGGCAAGGCCAAGGAACCCCAGGGAATCTGGCGACGACCGCGCCTCCCACCCACGGGTTCTCCGAAAACAAATGAGAGCCCCGAAGGAAAATTTGTCGTGGGGAAATGCAGTGGGGGCGCGCATCAAGAAACCATATGCTCTTCGTCAGGGAATCCTGGGTTTCTTCGCTCCGCGCGCTGCGCGGCGACTTCCCGCAGTCGTTGAAGGAGCTGCTGCGTTCAGGGTGCTCCAGGTTTCCCATCAGGTGCACCTCGCGCACGGATTCTCAGGGTTGGGTTTCTTGCGAGGGTTTCTCGCGGCCGCGCCCGCACTGTAAGCCACCGAGCCCGAGGTCCGCCGATCGGCTGTGGCACAGCGCGCGACCATCACGGTGATCGGCGCTGCGGCGGCTGTCAAGCGCCGCACAGGTTGGCGGCGTGTCAGGCGCCATGCAGGCTAATGGAGGAAAATGGTTGGTCAGGGGGGAGAGAAGAGTACGTGCCCCCCCCCCACCGGTGTCGACGTCGACAACGACGACGACGATCACCACCACCACCACGAGAGTACGTGCCCTCCTCCCGGGCGTCCGCCAGAACGGCACCGACGAACGGGACAGCAACGTCACCGGTGCCGAACGGGACAGCGACGTCACCTGTGCCTATCCAGAGGCGGGCCGCGCTCTGCTCGCGCGGGCTCGCGCACTGCTGCCTCTGCTCTCCAGCGCCTGCCGCTGACTTGCGCCGCCCGTGGCCAGTGACGAGTGTGAGGTGGGGTAGGAGAGGGAGTTGTCATACCCACTTGGCCGCGAGAAAGAAGCATTTGGTTGGATGTGTGGTCTGGGCCTCGACCAATGTCGACCCAGCCCTCAGACGTGATTCACTCGACGAGAAATTTTGCCGCTTCCTCACCTCCTTCGTGCCGACTCTCCGAGGGATGACTGCCGCCCGCCATCTCAGCGTGCCAGCTCACGCGGGCCGCTTCTTCTGACCCACTTTCCTGACGGAGGAGTGGGAGAGGGACGAAGAGGAGGCGGAGGGGCACCCAGACCCCCTTCGCTTTGTGGAGTGAGAACAGCACGACGGAAAGGGTTTGGGCCAATCGACTCGTGGAGACCCTTGCTAAGTTTAAGTCGGGCGTGTCCCACAGGGGGAATATCCAAAAATAGTCACAAAAAAAGTATGGGGACGATTTTTTGACTATGTTTGACTTTTTGGGGTATGTTCCGACTATGTTTAATATTCCGTCCTAAATCCGCCTGTAGGGGGACACGCCCGACTTCATGCTCAGTACAGGGGGCGCCAAAACACAACCCAGGATGAGCAGCCACAACCCTGGGGAAACTGTCGATCCCCAGAGGCCCAGGCAAGGCCACTAACAAATGGCGACGTCGGAGGGGAGGGATGGTGAGATGAAAGAAGAGGTTCTTGTCGGACAACAGCAAAAAATGATGTTCGGAGGTCCGCATGATTTTCTTTGTGGATCGGCGCTGGAGCCCCCCTCCCAACGCCTTTGGGCGGCTCGGAGTCGCCCATGTCATTCTACAGGCGTGCGCCACATCCGCCGCCCTTTCTATCTTCGCAGATATGTGGCTGACTGGGCCTTTACGGGTTTCTCCTGGGGCCCCGCGTGCGTTTCGTCAGGCCCCTGAGAACATGTTGGGGCATCCTGGGCCCCATGTTGTTTGCTCCCTTATTAGCGTCTCGCCTAGAGGTTCGAAGAAGGTGTAGAGAGAATCTGGAATATCTCCCAGAGGGGTCCTGGCGGCTGCCGTCACATCGGGTTGCCTCACAGGCTACCAGATAGTACATGTCAATCGAGTAGGATACCCCTCGGGCGGCCATGCCAACATCATGCTACAGCGATGTATTCCAGCAGTTATATGATGAGCCCGTCACAGAGTGTCCAACAAGGAACGGCGTTTACATCGTAAACGTAGGCGCGGAGATCCCTATATGTGCGTCATGGCGAGTTCCTTCTCTACGAGTGTTTGAGTATGAACGGATCTGAGAGACTGGGTGGACCATGAGACACCCCCTCAATCTGAACGCGAACGGGCCCGTGATATGCCCTTTGGCGGCTTCCCTTTTGGGTTTCCCAAATGCCGTGGCTGCTACATCGCGATGATCATGCGGCCCTGAAAAGAGAGACGCTTACCTCCTGGCGGCCTTGGGGTGCCCAAGTGCCATGTCTGGTGCATGATGGTGATAATCGAACGTTGGTGTGAATGCGTCGGAGTATAAGTGAGGCTGTGTGTTAGCAAATTCGAACTACTGTTCAAAAATGTTGTTGAGTGAGAGTGGGTCTGAATACGAGCGGTTTGCATGAGTGGTTCTGGCTAGGATTGAGTATTTGCGCGTGTGGGCCTAAGTATGAGTGATCTGAATGTGAGCGAGTCTGGATACGCGTGACTTGTTAAGGGTGAGTCTGAGTATGAGTCAGAGTCAGAGTCAGCGTATAGGTGAGCATGAGTGTGGGGGGCTGAACATCAGTGGTGCGAGTATGAGTAGTCGGAGCGTGAGTGGTCTGAGGGAGAGCCAGGAGTAGGAGCTTGATGCTTGACATTGAGAGCAATTACCCCGTACGTATGACATTGGGAATATGCACAACACTGTGTTCTAACATGCGCGTCCAAAGCAGGAGCCTCTCGGGGGCCTCTCGGGACCCTATCAGAACCTTTTTCAGATCTTCCCAGGAGCTTCTCAGACCCTCACAGAACCATCCCAGGACCCTCTTAGGGCTCCTTCGGGAGCCTCTCTGGAGCCCGATCGCCTCCCATGAGCCTCACCAGGGCCCTCTCGGGATCTTCTCAGGACTTTCAGACCCTCTCAGGAGCCGCCCCACGAGCATCTCAGCATCCTGTTATTCGGGCTGCACCTGCGTGGAATATTAAAGTAGGGCTTCGAAAGCAAGCGCGAGACAGCGAATGCGATAGTTGGCTTTCCTCGTTCATGGGAGCTCACGAACGGAGAACAACCAGCGGCGTTTAGTATTGATGGACCTGGACGGGACGACAGCAGTTGACAGTATCTCGCCCGATGCACTACGTTTCTCATTGGAGCGGTGTGGCTCGCGCATGTTCTACAAGGCGCGCGTGCTATATGCACAATCGTATGTGTTTTGCCCGTCGCGTTCGAACACGCATCTGCATTGCACCTACAAGCGTTCGGCACAAGGCAGCCATGGATGCCCGCTCATTACATTGTGTTTACGATGCTGATGGCATTCCTGCTGCGCGACGCGAGAAAGAGACGGGGAACGCTGTTGCGCCAGGAGAAGCAGCCAGGACGCACACGCATGCTAGACGTAATATCGGAAAGTAATGCGGTTTCCAGTTCAAAAGATAGTTGGACAGTAGATACCGACGTGTGCACTCTGCACCACCGCCGCCCCATGCCTTTTGGAAGCGCCTGTGTGGTCAAACGTTGGGCCGAAGTCATGCCAAGCTAAAACGATCACCTCCGCGGTGGAAGTTCTTGTGCGAAATGCATCCACTCTTTACTGGAGCTCGAGAACCGGCGTGCGCTGCCGCCTCTGATCGGATCTAGTGACCAGCGGGATCTTCTCTTCGCGTGCATGCTCATTCGCATGGTCCATCCCCATCGCCGTGGGGGACGGAGAAAAGTAGTGACAGGACGATGTTGCCGCTCTCATCTTCAGATCTTACCATTGCTATTCCGCCCCGCATTCAGAAGGGAGGGTACACGCAAATTTGGGGGGAGGGGACGGAGGGAGCGAGGAGACTGGGGAGAAGGCAGGGAATGTTGAAAGGTGAGGGACGAGGGCGAGCGAGGGGGAGGAGGAGGAAGGAGGAGGGACGAGGAGGGACAATGGACGACGAGAAGGAGGAGGTGTGCCGATCGGTGCCCCATTGGTCTTTTTGTAAAGGCACCCCGTTGGCTCCACCAGGGAGTCAATTGCCCCAGCCCTGCCCCTGGAATATGCCGGCTCGTACAACCACCCCCCCTTAACGTGGACTACCCACCTAACGTAGCCCAGACCTCGGTGACACCGAGCCCGGCCCACGCGGAATGGGTGTGACACCTGCATTCTGGCGACACGCGTGTCTCGGAATGATGCTCCAGCTTGTGCGTGGGCCACATCTCTGAGTAAAATTGTTGTTGCCGATCAGGCGCCAGCGACATTTTTCATTCAGCGCGTTGTTCTCGCCTGTGCGTGGGCCACATCCCTGATTAAAAATGTGGCTTTCGCTTAGGCGCTGCTGGTGACGCTGGTGCTGCTGCGTTTGGTGTTGCTGTTTGCTGTCGTTGTGGTCAAAATTTGCTTCTGGTGGCGCCTGTGCTGTGTCGCGTGGTGCTGCTGCTCCATTCCCCGTCGTGGTCGTCATACTGGTGCTGCTAGTGTCGCTGATGCTAGTGCGCGTGGTGGTGGTGCTGTTTGCTGCCGTGTTCGTCAGAGAGGTACTGGTCGAGTCGTTTGTGCGGTTTGCACTACTATTTCTGCTGTTGTTGGCGTTGGTGTTGTTGCTGCTGCGCATGTAGCTGCTGTTTCTGACGCTGCTCGTCTCAGTGGTGCTGTTGGTTGCGCTAGAGCCACTGCGCGTGTTCAGTGGGACACCTCGCCCACGATTACGACGGACGCTCTCGCCTCACCAGTGGCCACATCCACTATATCGATATTGTGTTGGCCTTAACCCAGGCCGCATCCATGGTTGGGAATGTTGCTTTCGCCGCAGCGCAGGCTACATCCATGATTGCGAATTTTGCTTTCGCATCTTCGCCGGCCACGTCAATGATTGCGAACGTTGCTCTCGCTTCAGTGCGGGCCACATCCGTACTTGCGAAAGTCACTCTCGCCTCAGCGCCAGCCATATCCATGATTGCGAACGTTGTTTTGGCCTCAACGCTGGCCACATCCATGATTATGAGTGTTGATGTCGCCTTGGCGCTGGTAACATCCACGATTGCGAATTTTGCTCTCGCCCCAGCGCCAGCCACACCCACGAATGCGAAAGTTACTCTCGCCGTCGCACCGGGCACATCCATGATTGCAAATGTTGTTGTCGCTTTAGCGCCAGCCACACCCACGATTACGAAAGTTACTTTGGCCTTAGCGCCAGCCACATCCACCATTGCGAAAGTTGCTCGCCCTAGCGCTGGCCACATCCATGATTGATAATGTTGCTCTCGCCACAGCGCCTGCCACATCCATGATTGCGAAAGTTTCTCTCGCTTCAGTGCCAGCCATATTCTTCATTGGAAACGGAGAGGGATTAGTGATGTTGTTGGCATTGTTGCATTGCATGTTGTTGTGCCGCCCCATCATGGTGCATCATTTGCTACACAGCGCACGCGTGACACACTGGTGTCGCCGAGCCGTTGGCCATGTTAACTTGAATGGGTCAGGCTAGCTTTGGCGCAGTGTCGACAGGGCCTGGGTCAGGTTAGGGTAGGGATCGGCTACGGGGGGGCGAGTTGAAGTCGTCGTCATCGTCGTCGTCGCCCCGTCCCTCTCATTCCTGCCTCCGTCCCCCCCTCCCTCCTCTTTTCTCTCCCCGCATTTTTTCTTCTCTTCGACTGCCCCTATCCTTGATCCATCCTGCCCCCGCTTCCTTCCTTCTGCCCTCCCCCGCCCATCCTGCCCCCCCCCCAGCCATCGGCTCGCGCCCTCCTTCTGGCTTCCCTCGTGGAATTCTTTCTCCACGATCCCAGAACTCCGTCCTTGGGCGAAGGCTCCTCCCCCCGTCGGCTCTCTCGCTCTCTCTCTCTCTCTCTCTATGTCTCTCTCTTTTTCTCTGCCTCTCTCTCCCTCCACGTCGTACGAAAGGGGGGGATACAGTGGAGATTGATCAGCAGGTCGACCCTGTCAAATATCAAGGGTACCCTCGTGTCCTGTGCTTCGCGACCCATGCCTTCTGCATTTCTATGGCCACGTGGCCATCGGAAGGATTTCGTGTCCTCTCGCGTGTCCTCTTCAATCAACCCCGACTGTAGGAGAAGGGGGGTTGCGATCTCGGTTACTATCGGGGTTGATTGAAGATGACACGCGAGAGGACACAAAACCCTTCCGAGGGCCACGTGGCCATAGAAATGTAGAAGGCATGGATCGCGAAGCACACGAGGGTGCCCCAGATTTGGCAGGGTCAATCTCGACTCTACGACAACTGCTGCATGCAGCTGGTTTCGGGCCCGCCGCCGGGCGGTTTCCTCGGTGCGTCGGCGCCCTGGCGCGGGGAGGCGTTGTGCAAGGCAGATGCGTGGGCCAAGTCGCTAACGCCCCCCTTTGCTACATCCCCTTCTCGTCCGACCGGATTCCTTCCTGGTAGAGGCACGCTGGGGACGGGGAAGTGGAAAGAGGAGGAGGAGGAGGAGGAGGAGGAGGAGGAGAAGGACCAGTGCAAGCCCAGGACTCATCAACGATGTTGGAATACACCCTCCCTTCAAGTTCCCTCTTCATAGGCCCCTACCAAGGTTCATTTCCACAGGAAAATGCCGCCTTGTGGGGCAGCCGTGTGAAAATCTTAAAGCGTGCCAAAACACAGTTCTCAGAGCTTCAACGCCACGAGTCAATCTGACCGTTGCGTCTTGACGACCCCGAATCGCGCAGCAGCGCCATTCACGGGACTTCAACACCTCGAACAAATATAATTGTTGTACCATGACAATTCTGAATCGTTCCACAACACCGTTCTTGGTATGGTAGCCATGGAAACCGGTGATATTCTCGCAAACGTTTAGACGAATCCGCGCAGCGCTCGGGCGAGAGACACTGATTGAAGACCACCCGCTCTCAATCCGAGAAACTTGTTTGCATTTCTGCTTAACGAGTATGCGCGGCGCTGAGGCGAGAGACACATGTTGAAATCAACATGTCCGCCATCCGTGAAATATTTGTAAACGTTTGAAACGCATGTACGCGGCGCTGAGGCGAGAGCAACTTTTTGAAAACGACCCGACCTCAATGCGTGAAGCTGTTGCAAATGTCTGAGACGAGTGCGCGCGGCGTTAAGGAGAGAGCAACATGTTGAAGTCGTCCCACCCTCAATCCGTGAAACTCGCGCAACTGTTTAAGACGAGTGCGCGCGGAGCTAGGGCGGGAGCCCGGGAACCACATCTTGGAAACGGTCCGCATTCCATGTGTGAAACGGTTGCCAGTTTTAACCTTCAGGCTCAGAGATGGAAGGACGTCTCAGGCGAAACGCCCGGCCCACCCTGCCGATGGGTTTCGGGGTGCGACAGGGAGGAGTTATTCATAAGGAAAGGAAGAGGAGGAGGAGGAGGAGGAGGAGGAGGAGGAGGAGGAGGAGGAGGAGGAGGAGGAGGAGGAAGACGCCGCCCGCCTGCTGCCGCCGCTCGCTGACCACACAGCGGCCTCAGTATTCCTAGGCAGCTCTTCCTAAACTTCTCGCTGGGAACAAAACAGGAGGAGAAGGAGGAGGAGGAGGAGGGGGAAGGGAGAGGGGGAAGGAGGAGGAAAAGAGAGGAGAATAAGTAAGGATGAGCAGCAGAAGAAAGAGGAGGAGGAGGAGGAGGAACAGGCGGAGAAGGAGGAGAAGGAGGAGAAAGAGGAGGAGGAGAGGGAATAGGAGGAGGGAGGAGGAGGAGGAGGGGGAGGGGAGGAGGAGGAAGAGGGAGGAGGGAGGAGGAGAACGGAGGAGACGCAGGAGGAGAAGGAGAGGGAGGAGGAGGAGGAAGAGGAGGAGGAGGACGAGGGAGGAGGAGGACGAGGAGGAGGAGGACGAGGAGGGGAGGAGGAGGGAGGAAATGAGAAGAGGAGAAGGGAGGAGGAACAGAAGGAGAAAGAGGAGGGAGGAGGAGAAGGAAAATGAGGAGCAGGAAGACAAAGAGGGGGAGAGTGAAAAGGAGGAGGACGAGAAGGAGGAGGAGGAGGAGGAGGAGGAGAAGGAGGAGGAGGAGGAGGAGGAGGAGGAGGAGGAGGAGGAGAGGGAGGAGGAGAGGGGGAGGAGGAGGAGGAGGAGGAGGGGAGGAGGGAGGAGGAGCAGGAGGAGACAGAGGAGGAAACGGCAGGAGGAGACCAACGAGGAGGAGGAGGAGGAGGAGGAGGACGAGGAGGAACGAGGAGAACGGGGGAAGTGGAGGAGAAATAGGAGGAGGATGATGAGAAAGATGAGGAGGAGGAGAGGAGGGGAGGAGGAGGAGGTGGAGGAGGAGGAGGAGGAGGAGAGAGGAGGAGGAGAGAGAGAGGAGGAGGAGGAGGAGGAGGAGGAGGAGGAGAGGAGGAGGAGGAAGAGGAGGAGGAGGTAGGAGGAGGTAGGAGGAGGCGGAGGAGGAGGAGGAGGAGGAGGAGGTAGGAGGAGGCGGAGGAGGAGGAGGAGGAGGAGGAGGAGAAGGAGGAGAAGGAGGAGGAGAAGGAAGTAGAGGAGGAGGAGGAGGAGGAGGAGGAGGAGGAGGAGGAAGAGAAGGAGGAGGGATGAGGAGAAAGGAACGGAGCCGGATAATAACAGTGAGGACAGCGAGGCGGAGGAGACGGAAGAGCATGAGGAGCAAGAGGAGAAGGGGCATAACAAGGTGGAGAAAGAGGAGGAGGAGGAGGAGGAGGAGGAGGAGGAGAAGGAAGGAGAAGGAGCAGGGAGGAGGAGCAGGCGGAGAAAGAGGATGAGGAGGAGGAGGAGGAGGACGAGAAGGAGGAATATCAGTGTAAGCTCAGGACTGATCATCGATGTTGGAGTACACCCTCCCTCCAAACTCCCTTGTCGTAGGCCCATGCACGGGCTCATTTCCACTGAGGGAATTGCCGAGTTTGGGGGCAACCTTGTGAACATATCGAAGTGCACTATAACACCGTTCTCGGGACTTCAACGCCACGAGTCGACGTGACCGTTGCGTCTTGGCGATCCAGCATCGTGCCAGAAAAAAAACAAGTCCTTAGACTAGCACAGCGAAATAATGGAATCGTTGCGCCCTCACAGTCCTGAACCTCTTCAAAACATAGCTTCTGGTACGCTAGCCATGAGAACCCGTGAAACTCTTGCAAAGTCTGTTGCTCAACAATGTGCGCGGTGCTCAGGCGAGAGCCACATTTTGAAAAGGAGCCACCCTTGCATTGTTTCAACGAATGCGCGCGGCGTTAAGGCGAGGACTACATTTTGAAATCACCCGCCCTCAGTCCGTGAAGCGCTTGCAAATGTTTGACGCGAATGCGCGCGGAAGCAGATCCCGCTCCCCCAAAACATGCCGATGTTTGTGGACTCGTGGTTGCCGCTCTTGGGCCCAGGTTGTCTGGGGCTCCCCGCTAGGAGGCCCCATTCCCTAATGTCCCTCGTGTCCTCCTTCATCGTGTCCCTTACTGCCCTCGTCGTGTCCTCTGATGTCCCCTCGTGTCCCCCTCGTGTCCCCTGCTGTCCCCATCGTGTCCCCCTCGTGTCCCCTCCTGTCCCCTCGTGTCCCCTTCTGTCTCCTCGAGCCCCCTGCTGTTCCCCTCGCGTCCCCCTCGTGTACCCTCGTGCCCCCCTCGTGTCCCCTGCTGTCCCCTCGTGTCCCGCTCGTGTCCCCTGCTGTCCCCTCGCGTCCCCCTCGTGCCCCCTGCTGTGCGTTTGTTCCTCGTCGCAGTTGCCGAAATATGTTTTAGATAGCGCCCACTGGCGCCTTCGTGGCTGCTCATCTAGTACCCTCGCGGTTTTTCATCTAGCGCGTTCGGGCCTGCTCATCCAGCGCCTTCATGGCTGCTTCTCGCGGTCTTTTTGGTGTGTCCTCGTCACCCATGCCCGTTCCCCTTCCAAAATACATGTTAGCAGCGCCTTCGCGGCTGCTCATCTAGCGCCTTCGTGGCTGCCCATCCAGTTCCTTCATGGCTGCTTCTCACGGTTTTTCTGGTATGTCCTCGTCGCCCATGCCGTTTCCGCTTCGAAATGAATTTCAGTAGCGCTTCCGCGGCTGCTCATCTAGCTTCTTCGTGGCTGCCCATCCAGCGCTTTTTTGGCTGCTGATCGCGGTTTCTTTGTTGTCCCCTCGTGCCCCGCGTTGTCCCCTCGCGTCCCCCTCATGTCCCCATCGTGTCCCTCTCGTGTCCCTTGCCATCCCCTCGTGTCCCCCTCGTGCCCCGTGTCCCCTGCTGTCCTCTCGTGTCCCCGTCGCGCCTCTCGTGTCCCCGTCGCGCCCCCTGCTGCCCCCTCGCCTTCGTGTCCTCTGCTGTCCCCTCGTGCACCCTCGTGTCCCCCTCGCGTCCGCGCTGCCACGCGGTGCCTTGCGATGCCTTCCGATTCGTTACGCCTGACACGCTTTCTTGGCCTGCGTGGGCTGCGGCGCCGTTTCGCGGTGGCTCTGCCCTGCTCTCCTTGGGCTTTGCGCTGCGCCGCGCGGGCGTGCCGCGCGCGTTCCTACGGGGTGCGTTTCGCTGTGCTCTTGGCAGGTATCGCAGAAGATCTGCATTTGCGAAGCTTTCGGCGCTCTCTAGGCACAACTTGGGCACGGGTCTCCTCGCAAGCGCCGCTTTCGTCGCAATGTGGCCCCGCGGGGCGCCCCAGAGTACTCCGCAGGACTCTGCGCATGGCTGTGCGTGCCGCGAGATCCCCCAAGGTGGCGGCCCTACGGTGCGCGTCCGCGGTGCTGGGTCCACGTGCCGCAACGGCCCTGCGGCAAGCTTCTGCACTGCGTTCTCACTGGGTTTTGCGGGGGTCGGTCGTCTCTAGCCACAACCTCGGCCTTGCCGTCTGCACGCACCGCCTGTGGGAGTGGCCAGGCGGAATGCCCCTGAGCACTCCAGAGTACTCCGCGCCAGGCTGGGCGTGGAAAGGCTGCCCCGATGGGGGCTGCCCTCCGGGGCGCGTTGTGTGATGTTTGGGCAACGTGCTGCAACGACCCCGAGGGAGGCTGCTCTGTATATCTGCGTATGTCCTTCCTGGGAATTCGTGGGTCTCCAGGCCGCGTTTCTTTGCGCCAACCATTGTCGTCGCCGTCGCCCATGCACAATTACTACCACGACGCCCCGTTGTTCACAGTGCTGGAGTGCTCCTAGAACTTCGCCTGGCCGACTGTCCATGGAAAACCACGATCACGACGCCGTGTTTTTCATAAGGCTGGGATGCTCCTGGGAGGAATGTTGCCTGCTCGCCAGTCCTTGCAAGACATTACCGCGACGCCCTTTTTTTCGTTTTTCGTCGGGCCAGAATGTCCTTAGGAAAAACCCTTGTTCGGCTTCCTTTTCCACGCAAACGCATCGCCACGACGCCACTTTTTCCACAGGGTTGGAATGGTTCCAGGAGGGATTTCGGCAGGGAGCCAGCCCATGTAAAACCACTACCACGGCGCCCCAGTGTCCCACGGGGCCGATATGTTTCTAGGAAGAACAACTGCGCCTGGCCGCCAACCCATGCAAAGCAACTGCCACGACGCAGTTTGTTTTATCGCCGTGCTGGGATGTTTCTAGGAGGAACTTCGCGTGTCCGCAAAGAGACAGTTTTTGTTAGGGTCCAGCGACGGGTTATTGGGCTTGCCCCCCGCCCCCCCCCTCAGGATAACCTAACCTTGCCGATTTTGCAGTTCCGGGGTGGTGGGGCGCGGGCATATGCAGGGCTGCCCACAGCGCGAAGGTTAGGTTATCGGCCGACCCCCTCCCCCCCCTCCCCCCCCCGGGATAATCTGGGTTATCGCCGATTCAAAAAAGACTGCCAAAATACACGCAGTGCCGCTACCACGACGCTCCGTTTTTCGCAGGGTTGGAATGTTTCTAAAAGGAATTGCTGCGCCTGGCCGCCAGTCCAAACAAAATCAGTACCACGACGCGTCGGATGTTTCTGGGAGGAACTTCGCGTGTCCGGAAGCGCACGCACTATTGCTGCCGCGACGCCTCGTTTTTCACAGGGCAGGGATGTTTCTCGGATGCATTGCTGCGCCTGGCTGCCAGTCGACGCAAAACCACTACAACGACGCCTCGTTTTCTTAAGGGCTTGGATGCTTCTAGGAGGAACCAGTGGCTCGCGAGGGCCTCCGCCGATCCGATCGAGACCCGTTTCGGGATGCGCGGGCGGCCCGCCGCGCGGCCTACGCGCGACCGCCTTCGCAGCGCGCCCTGCGACCGCCAGCGGCCCGCCCGTGACAAATTGCATATGTCGTTCGGCTTCTATGTTCAGGGGTCACTGGCAGACCACCCGTGCTTACTGTTTCACGGGTGGAACTTTGTTCTGGGCGGTTGTTCGGACACCAGTCGCCAGGGTTGCCGCATGCGCCTTTCGTCCCGCATGGCACCGGCGGTTGGCCAAGCGTACAGGCTGGTTGTTTAGATGAGTTCACGCATGGGCCATGGATCAATCCAGAGGGCTGGATTGATTACAAAACGGTGGCCAAGGTTATTTGTGCGCCTTTCGTGCGCGCGTAACGATAGTTGGCTAATATTTACCAGCGTTTTGCGGGTGGGTCGGTTGTCTCTAGACACAACCTTGGCCCGGGTCCCCGCATGCACCGCTTGCGCGAGGTTTGGCGCGGTACCCCAGAGTATTCCAGAGTACTCCGCGCTTGGCTGCGCGTGGCGCGGCTGCCCCGAAGGAAGCTGCCCTGCGGGGTGCGTTTCACGGTGCTCGTGGCAGGCACCGCGGAAACGCTGCAGCTGCGAAGGGCTCGGATGTTTCTAGGTGCACTCTTGGCCCTGGTCTCATCGGACGCGCGGCTTGCATGGGGCCCTGCGGAAGGCCCAAAAGTATTCCAGAGTACTCTGCGCTGGGCTGCGCGTGCCGCATCATCTCCAGGGAGGCAGCCGGGGCTCCGAGGTCAACCGGGACCCAGGGGGGTAGGGGTGAGGATGACGAGCGAAGGGGAGTAGTGCGCATTTGGTGAGGACGATGAGGGAGGAGGAGGCGGAGGAGGCGGAGGAGGAGAAGGAGGAGGAGGAGGAGGCGGAGACCGAGGAAGAGGAGGAGATGGGGCAGGAAGAGGAGGTGGAGGAAGGGAGGGATGTGTAGAAGGGAGTAGAGGTGAATACGACGTGTGAAGGGGAGGAGGCAACGGAAGTTGACACGACGAGGGAGGAGGAGGCGGAGGAGGACGAGGAGGATGAGGAAGAGGAGGACGTGGGGCAGGAGGAAGAGTAGGAGGAGGTGGAGGAAGGGGAGGAGGAGTAGAAGGGAGTAGAGGTGAGGACGACGTGTGAAGGTGAGGAGGCAACGGAAGGAGTAGGGGTGAGGACGACGAGGGAGGAGGAGGTTCGGAGGAGGGAAGGATAGGCTCTCGGCCAATAGACTCTCGGGCCATAGGATCTTAGCCCATGGGTTCTCCGCACGTAAGTTATATCGGCCCACAGGTTTGCCGCCATATGTATCCCGTCATAGATATCCCTCCAGGTCTCCCGCAATTTCCTATCGGGCTTTCTATGGGGACCTCTGCGGGGTTTACAATGGGGCTTCCTATTAGAGTCCCTGCGGGTTTGCCGATTTGCTGTCCTATGGGTCTCGTATGATGGCTCCCAACGGTGATCCTAATGGGTTTTCCAATGGGGATCCCTATAGAGTTCCCATGGGGTCTCCTATAGTGTTTCCTACGTATGGGGTTTCCTGTGGAGTTCCCTTATGGGGCTTCCTATTGAGATTCATGTCGGGTTTCCTATGGAGCTTCTTATGCGGGTTCCTACATGTTGGTTTGTTTCATAGGGGGTTCCGATGAGGTCTCCTATAGGGATCTGCAAGGTTGTCTCTTTAGGTGTTCCTACGGGGATCCTTAGTTTCGCATGAGACGTCCTCGCAGGTCTGAGCTTCGCTGAGTAGGAGTGCGAAGAGAATGAGGAGGAGGAGGGCAGGGGGAATGAGGGGGAAGAGCAGGAGCGTAGGATAATGACGACGATGAGGAGGAAGAGGGGGAGATGGAGGAAAAAGAGCAGGTATGATACTGCTCGCATTGCAGTCAGACAAGTACTTGTATTATCGATGGTTTCGGTACACCCCTCCTCTGCTTCATTTCGCTCCCACACTGTGGTTAGACCCATCTTGAAATTAAGATCCAGGCGTCTGGTTGTCCTTACAGTTAGACTTCCACTGAGCTCCGTGCTCAAGATTCGGATGCCTCCGCGTTTATGTGTGTGTTGCTGCCTCAGTTTCGTTTCGCTGTCACACTGCGGTTCGGTCCATCTTACAGGTCAGGTTGCAATTCCAAGTTAACGTTGTAGTTTAAGTTTCAATTTAAATCCAGGTGTGTATGTATCTTTAAAGTGACGTGAACTTTCATTGAGCTTCACATACACTATTCGGGCGCCTCCGCGGTTGCAATTATGTTCCTCATCTGCTTCGGATTGTTTTCACACTGTGCCTAGACCACGTTTAAAATGAAGATCCATGTTTTCATGGTTTGGTTTAAATGTACATTAAATTCAAATGTCGGTGCAAGCTTATCTTTAAACTTGGACTTCCACTGAGCTCCATTTCCAATATTCGGATCTCCACGGATTTGGATGTTCCACATCTGTTGCATTTCGCGTTCACATTGCGAGGAGGCCCATCTTAAACTTTGAATTAAAATTGAGAGTTGAATTTTGATTTGAAGTTAAATGTGAGCTCAGGTGTAGGTTGATCTCTACATGTAGTCTTATCGCTGAGCTTCATGTTAGAAATATTGATTCGCCCACGATTATATTGATATTACACTTCTGTTCCAGTTTGCTTTCGCACTGCGGCTAGGCCCATCTAAAAATTAAGGTTGGACATGAAACTAACTACAAGCTTTAGCTTTAAACGTAAATGCAGGTGTAGGTTTATCTTTCAATCGAGACTTACACTGCGATCCGCATTCAATATTCGGACGCCTCTGTGGTTGTATTTCTCTTCCGCCTTCGCTTCATTTCGCTTTCACACTGTGGCTAGACCCATTCCATAATCAATATTAAAGTCTAAACTGAGATTTACATCTGCATTTTTAATTTCGCTGCAAGGTTTTCTTTAAATTTAGACTCCCACCGAGATTCAGTTCCAATATTCGGATCCCTCCGGGTTTGTATTTGTATTCCACCTCTGTTGCATCTCGCGTTCACGTTGCGGCGAGGCCCATCATAAAATTACGATTTAGCTTTACACGTAGTTTCAAGTTTAAAGTTCAATTCAGGTGTAGGTGTGTCTCTACTTTTAGACTTCCACTGAGCTCCATATTCAATATTCGGATGCTTCCGTGTCGCCTTCACACTGTGGTTCGGCCCATCTTAAAATGACGGTTTGAATTCAAGTTACAATTAGAATGATGGTTAGCTGTACCAGTTGTAGGGTGTTCTTTGAATTGAGATTTCCACTGAGCTCCACATTCAATATTCGGACGCCCCCGTGGTTGTAGTGTATTCCACTTCTGCTTCATTTCGCGTTCACGCTGTGGCTAAGCCGATCTTAAAATCAATATTCGAATTTAGATTTGAATTTACATGCAATATTGAATTTGGGTATACATTAATCCTTCAAGGTAGACGTCCACCGAGCTCCATTTTCAATGTTCGGATCCCTCGGGGTTTGGATGTGATTTTTTGTCAGACTGCGAGGAGCGCTATATGAAAACAACAAATCAAAGTCACATTCAAATATTTATGTAGATCTAAATGTAAAGTTGAATGCATTTGTAGGCGTGTCTGTACTTCCACTGATATTCTCATTTCGGATTCGGACGCCCCCCTGTGGTGATACTTGTATCCACCGCAGCTTTATCTCGCTGTCACTCTGTGGTAAGACCCATATTGCAATCAATATTCGAATTTAAAAGTTGGATTGCACTTCAAATTCAAGTTTAGGTGCAATTTCGACTTCCAACGATTCAGACCTCGACCAATTGTCTTCCACGTTATAGATGATGGTACGGAAGTACCAGGCGGAACGCCCAGCCCGCCCTTTCGACTGGCCTCGGGGTGCGACCGAGAGGAGGTACTTATGTGGATGACGCGTAGAGCAGGAGGGGGAAAGAGAAGGGAGGAGACGAAAGAGGAGACAGGAGGAGGATTCGGAGGAGAAGGAGGAGGAGAAGGGAGGAGGAGCAGGAGGAGAACGAGGAGGATAAACACAATAAGAAAGAGGAGGAGGAAGAGGAGGAGGGAGAGGATGAGGAGGAGTCGGAGGAGGAGTCAGAGGAGGAGGAGGAGGAGAGAGACAGAGCAAGGAGATGGATGAGGAGGAGGAGGAGGAGGGGGAGGAGGAGGAGGAGGGAGGAGGAGGAGGAGATGCGGAGTGGGAGGACGAGGAACAAGGAGGATGATAATGGACGAGGAAAAGAAGGAGCAGGAGGAGAAAGAGGATGGAAAAAGGAGTAGCAGCAGGAGGAGGAGGAACATGAGGAGGACGGCGAGGCAGAGGAGGAGGAGGAGGAGGAGGAGGAGGGGGAGGGAGGAGGGGAAGGAAGGAGGGGAAGGATGAGAAGAAACAGGAGAAAGAGGCGGGAAAAGAAGAGGAGACGCAAGATTAGCAGGAGGAGCAGGAGGAGGAGGAGAAGGGAGGAGGAGGAGGAGGAGGAGGAACATCATGATGTTGATGTTGATGCTCATGCTGATGATGCTGATGCTGATGATGATGGTGATGGTGATGATGATGATGATGATGATGATGATGATGATGATGCTCAGGATGAGCATGGGGATGAGGCTGACGATGAGGATGGAGATGCGGGTGCGGATGATTATGAGGATGCTGATGGTGATGTTGATGATGGTGATAATGTTGAGGATGGTGATGCTGCTGATGCTGATGCTGATGCTGATGCTGCTACTGATGCTGATGTTGATGACGTCGCTGTCGATGATGCTGATGCTGATGCTGATGATGATGCTGATACGGATGCAGATGATGATGGTTATGATGATGGTTATGATGATGATGATGATGATGATGATGATGATGACGAAGATGAAGATGTTGTTGATGATGGTGATGATGATGCTGATGCTGATGATCACGATGATGGTGGTGGTGGTGATGGTGATGCGTATGATGACGATGCTGATGATGATGATGATGATGATGATGCTGATGATGATGATGATGCTGATGATGACGATGATGATGATGATGATGCTGCTGCTGATGATGCTGATGATGATGATGCTGATGATGATGATGATGATGATGATGATGATGGTGATGATGGTGGTGGTGGTGATGATGACGATGCTGATGCTGATGCTGATGCTGATGCTGATGCTGGTGCTGGTGCTGATGCTGATGATGCTGAGGAGGAGGAGGAGGAGCAGCACCAGCATCAGCAGCAGGATGCGGGGGGACCAGGAGGAGGAGGATAAGTGGGAAGGAGAAGGGACGAGGAGCAAGACGAGAAAGAGTAGGAGAACGAGAAGGATGAGGAGGAGGAGGAGGAGGAAGAGGAAGACGGATGAGGAGGAGGAGGAGGATGAGAAGAAGAAGGAGGAGGAGGGGCATGATGAGGAACATGATGAGAAAGACCAAGAGAACGAGAAGGAGGACGAGGAGGAGGACGAGGGGCATGAGGATCAGGATGAAGAGGAAGAGCAGGGTCAGGACGAGGATGTGAGAAACACGAGGAGGATGAATAAAATAAGGAACAGCATGAGAAATAACAGGATAAGGGAGGAGAAGGAAAAACGATGAGGAGGGATGATGAGAAGGGATGAGGCGAAGGAGGAGGAGGGGACGAATATTAAGAAGGAAGAGGAGGAGGATAAGGAGCGAGAAAGAGAGAGAGGGGAGGATAAGGAAAGAGGACGAGGGAGGAGGAGCAGGACGAGGAAGAGGAGGAGAGGGAGGAGGAGGAGGAGGAGGAGGAGGAGGAGCAGGGATGATGAGGATGAGGATGAGGATGATGATGATGGTGGTGGTGGTGATGATTATGATGATGATGCTGCTGATGCTGATGATGATGCTGATGTTGATGCTGATGCTGCTGCTGCTGCTGCTGATGATGATGATGATGATGAGGATGATGATGCTGTTGATGTTGTTGATGCTGATGATGATGATGATGAGAGGAGGAGGAGGAGGAGCAGCAGCAGCAGGATGAGGGGGGATGAGGAGGAGGAGGAGGAGGAGGAGGAGGAGGATAAGGGGGAAGGAGAAGGGTAGAGGAGCAAGACGAGATAGAGTAGGAGAAAGAGGGGGTCAGGAGGAGGACGGATGAGGAGGAGGAGGAGAAGGAGGAGGAGACGGAGGAGGAGGAGGAGGAGGAGGAGGAGGGGCATGATGAGGAACATGATGAGAAAGACCAGGAGAAAGAGGAGGAGGAGGAGGACGAGGGGCATGAGGATCAGGATGAAGAGGAAGAGCAGGGTCAGGAAGAGGATGTGAGAAACAGGATGAGGATGAATAAAATGATGAACAGCATGAGAAATAACTGGATAAGGGAGGAGAAGGAAAAAAGATGAGGATGGATTATGAGAAGGGATGAGGCGAAGGAGGAGGAGGGGAAGAAGAAGAAGAAGAAGGAGGAGGAGGAGGATAAGGAGCGAGAGAGAGAGAGAGAGGGGAGGAGAAGGAAAGAGGACGAGGGAGGAGAAGGAGGAGGAGGAGGAGGAGCAGGAAGATTAGGAGGAGCAGTGTAAACTCAAGAGTCATCAACGATGTTGGAATTAACCCTCCCTCCAAGCTCCCTCTTCATAGGCCCCTACGGCGGTTCATTTCCATTGAGGGAATTGCTTCGTTGGAAGGCAACCTTTTGAAGACCCGGAATCATGCCAAAACATTGTTCTCGGGATTCCAACGCCACGGATCAACCTGATTGCTGCGCCTTGACGGTCCGGAATCGTGCCAGAACGTAATTTGGGGGATTCCAATTCAGCGAATCAACCTAACTGTTGCACCTGCATAAACCTGAATCCCTCCAAAACACCATTTCTGGTACGCTGCTCATGAGAATCCGTGAAACTCTTGCAAATGTCAAACTAGTGTGCGCGGCGCTAAGGCGAGAGCCACATTTTGAAAAGGAACCGCCCTCAATCCGTGAAACCATTCCAAATGGTTAAAGCGAACGTGCGCGGCGCTAAGGCGAGTGCCACATTTTGAAAACGACGCGCCCTCAATCCGTGAAGCTCTTGCATTTGGTTTAACGAATGTGCACCGCACTGAGGCGAGAGCCACATGTTGAAAACCGCCCGCCCTCAATCAGTGAAGCTCTTGGATTTGTTTGTGAACGAGTGTGCGCGGCGCTAAGGCGGGAGCCACATGTTGAAAACGACTCGCCCTCCATCCGTGAAACCCTTGCTAATTTTTGTAAACGAATGCGCGTGGCGCTAAGGCGGGAACCACATGTTGAAAACGACCGTGAAGTTCTTGCAAATGTCAAAACGAATGTGCGCGGCGCTAAAGCGTTAACCACATGTTAAAAATGATTTCGCCCTCAATCCGTGAAACTCTATGTACGCGGCGCTAAGGCGAGAGCCACATTTTGAAAACCATCCGCCCTCCATCTGTGAAGCTGCTGCCACTTTTGGAGCTTCAGAGTCATTAGTGGTGAGGAAGTCTTAGGCGAAACGCCCGGCCCGCCCCAACAACTGGCCTCGGGGTGCGACAGAGAGATAATTGTTTTAGAAGGAGAAGGACTGGAGGAGGACGAGGAAGAGGAGGATGAGGAGGAGGAGAAGAAGGAGGAGGGGAAGGGGGAGGGGGGGGGAGAGAAGGAGGAAACAGAGGAGGAGCAGGAGAAAGAGGAGGAGAAGGAGGAGGAGGAAGAGAAGGAGAAGGGGGGAGGAGCAGGAGGAGAAATATGAGGAGAAGGGGGAGCAGGAGGAGGAGGACCCAGAGGAGGAAGAGGAGGAGAAGAAGAAGGGAGGGGGAGAAGAGCGGAGGAGCAAGAGGAGGAAGAGGAGAAGGATGAGGAGGAGGAGGAAAACGAGGAGCTGGAGGAGGAGGAGGAGAAGGAAGAGAACTCGCTTCGCTTCGGGTCCGCGACGCCCAACAGCTTGCCTCGGGGAAAAGGAGCACTCGCATCCTTCGGTCGGCTCCCCTCCTGCCCCTCCCCTCGCGCCGCGCCCCCCGCCGCCGCACTCCCGCCCCGCATTGGCCGCCCATTGCCCCCCCCCCATGGGCCGAGGCAGACGAGCGGCGGGCGACGAGTATCGATAGAGGCCGCGCGCGGCCTCCTGCCCACCCCACTCGGGCCAGGGGAGGAGGATCCAGGGCTCCCAGACACGGCCGGAGAACCGTCAAGACGCTGAAATGAGGACCACCTGGTATTCAGGTGGGGCTCTGGTTTTCGGGCCTTAGGTCTTTGTGGACGGGATTTGCCGTGGCCAGAAATGACCGCTCGCTCATTACCCAGCGTTCCTTATTGATGGTAGCACGACGATTGTAGACTGGGACAGAGGATCGCGCCACATCGCCGATGCATCGGCGATGCCGATCGATGTGGCGCGATCCACGCCGACGGCGCAGATGCATTTGCGATGCGGCGCGATCCTCCAGACCGCTCTGCTCAAACCCCATTTCGGAGGCTTCCATGGGAGGAGGTGGATGATGAGGAGCAGAAGGCGGAGGAAATGGAGATGGAAGAGGAGGAGGAGAAGGAAGAGGGGGAGGGGGAGGGGGAGGGGGGAGGAGGAGGAAGAGGAGGAGGACCAGTGTGAACCCAAGAGTCATCAACGATGTTAGAGTACACCTTCCCTCCAAGCTCTCTCTTCATAAGCCCCTACAACGGTTCATTTCCACTGATGGCACTGCCTCGTTGGAAGACATTCGTTTGAAGACCCTGAAGCATGCCAAAACATTGTTCTCGAGATTCCAACGCCACGGATCAATCTGACTGCTGCGTCTTGACGATCCTGAATCGTGCCAGAACGCCAATCTTGGGACTTCAACACCGCGGCCCAAACTAACTGTCGCACCCGCATAATCCTGAATCCTGCCAAAGCACCATTTCTGGTACGTTGATGATAGGAACCCGTGAAACTTTTGCAAATAGTTAAATCGAATATGCGCGGCGCTAAGGCGAGAGTCACATTTTGAAAACGAACCGCCCTCAATCCGTGAAACTATTGTAAATGTTTAAAGCGAGTGTGCGCGGCGCTAAGGCGAGAGCCACATTTTGAGAACGACCCGCCCTCAATCCGTGAAACCCTTGCAAATTTTAAGGCGGGTGTGCGCGGCACTAAGGCGAAAGCCACATTTTGAAAACCGCCCGCCTTCAATCTGCGAATCTCTTGCAATTTGTTTAAACGAATGCGCGTGGCGCTAAGGCGGGAACCACATGTTGAAAACGATTCGCCCTCAATCCGCTTCTGGCAAGGTTTTACAAATCCACAATTTGAAAGCCACACGCGTTCAATCCGTGAAGCTCTTGCAGTTTTTGTTCAATGACAGGCGAGAGCCACATTTGGATAACGACCCGCCATCCATCTGTGAAGCGGTTGCCACAGTTCAAGTTTCAGAGTCATCAATGGTGAGGAAGTCTCAAGCGAAACGCCTGGCCCGTCCTAAAAAGCAGCCTCGGTGTGCGACAGGGAGAAATTATGTATAAGGAAAGGAGGAGCAGCAGGAAGAGGAGGAGGAGCATCAGCAGCAGCAGCAGCAACAGCAGCAGGAGGGAGGGGGATTCGGGAGGGAGAGAAGGAGGAGGAGGAGGAGGAGGAGGAGGAGGAGGAGGAGGAGGAGGACTACATTGCAAGATATTGCAGATTCCCCTTTTTCCCAAGCTTCCTCCTCAAAAGGCCCCTGCGAGGAATCATTTTCGCTGAAAGCAGTGCCCGTTGGAAGGCAATCTTTCGAAAGCCCTGAACTGTGCCAGAACACCGTTCCTGGTACTTCAAGGCCGCAAGACACCGTTACTATTGCGTCTCGGGGATCCTGAACCGTGCCAGAACATTTCTGCGACCTCACCACCGTGAATCCATACACGTGTGGCGCCTTGACAGTCCGACATCGTGCCAAAACACCATTTATGGGACGTTAACCATGGGAATATTCGAAATGGCTGTAAACTCTTTGAACGAAAATGCTTGGTGCTGAGTCGAGAGCCACATGTTTAAAAGGAACCGCCCTCCATCTGTGAAGCTCTTGTAAACGTTTAAGACGAATGTGCTCGACGCGAGGGCGAGAGCTACATTATGAAAACGACCCGCCCTCCACCCGTGAAACTTTTGCAAATGTTTAAGACGACTGTTTTGCAGCGCTGAGGCGAGAGCAATATTTTGAAAACGACCCGCCTTTCACCCGTGAAACTGTTACAAGTGTTGCGACGAATGTGCGCAGTTTTTACGCGAAAACCACATTGTGAAAACCACCCGCCCTCCAGCCGTCAAACGCTGTCAATTGTTTGAGACGAACGTGCGCGGCGCTGAGACAAGCCATATTTTGAACACGGCCCGCCCCCTTTCCGTGAAGCTATTACAAACTTTCCGTGAAGTTCTTGTAAATCCTAAGTTTAGGGATCATAAGTTGTGAGGAAGTTTCCGGCGAAACGCCCACCCTACCGACACGCCTCGGGGTGCGACAGGGAGGAGCTACTACAAAGAAAAATAATGGAGGAGTCGCCGATCTATCGGGGATACGTCGCCGATTCCATGTCGATATTCCGCCCCACCCCCCTGGGCCAGTCCTCCCTTAACGTTGTCCCTCAGAGGAAGACGAGGAGGAGGAGGCTCGCTTCGCTTCGACGGCAATTCAATGAGTTAGCTTTCAGGGGCGGCCAAGGGAGCATCTTGCGGAGACGTAAGTCTATTGATGTTTGGGCGATGGCTTCGACTACTATGGAAGGCATCATGACTGAGACCGTAGACGTCGGAGGAGATGCCATCCACTCCACCCTTCGCCTCGTTCTCCCTTCTCCCTTACCCTATCCCTCCATTCTGCTCGGCCCTATCCCTTTCAGTTCCCCTCAACTCACCTCCCTGTATCCTTCCTACCCTCTCCATCGTCGTCATCCAGCTTATCCTGATCCTCTCCGTCGGATTTGAGCAGTACTGATTCATTGGCTTACGCCGCACCGCCGAACCCTTGGGAACCCTGGGTGCCTCTTTGGGGGGCGTTTTCGTAGAACCGTCTTGGCGCCGCGCGCCCATCCGCGAATCCCAAGCCGTGCTCAAAAGGGTCCTTGCCTGTTGGCTCGTTTGGGGGTCCCTTGTGGTACCTCCGGGGGCCTCTCGGGGCTCCCTTGGAGGCATGTTGGGGGTTTGGTGGGCCATCTTGTGGGGAAGGGCTCCCGGGGTCTCTTCACCCCTCTTGGGCTCCTCCGGAGACCCTCTTGGACAGTCTTGGGGGGCCTTGGGCGATTCCGAGGCCATTTTGGGCCGTGTTGGGGCCTCTTGGGGCAGTCTTGGGGCGAGCTTAGGGAGCCCTCAGGTTGCTTTAGACGCCCTGACAATCGGAATGGCGGGCACGTCACATATTTACCAAGTATGCTCAATCAAGACTGCTAGCCTCTTGGCGCCCCGTTCTCCCCCTTCAGGGGTGGCGAGAGAGGAGAGTTGGCCAGGGGGGGCGGGACAAAAACTTATTCGATGTATGTGTGTATATATATATATGTACGCATACATACATTTTTGCTATCCCTTTCGTCGCCAACTCGGGCGCGGGTGCCCATTCCTGCCTAGGAACGAACGGCTTCGCCGACTCGGGGCTCATTGTCGATATGTTGGCGATGTATCTTCGATTCCAGGCCCATCTCTTCCCAACTGGGCCAGATCCCCGTTCGCCACCCCTTCACTCCTCCCCCTCATCCAATTCCCATCCCCCCCTCCTCCTTCCCCTTCCCCTTCCTTCTCTCCTCCTTCTCCTCCTCCTTCCGTTTTCTCGTTCTTTCCTCCTCCTCCTCCTCCTCCGTTGCCATTTTGGCTCAAGTGCCATCAGCGGCAGGGCACCTGGGTGGGCAGCTCTTCTTGAAGGAGCGTTCTTGGGGTCGTTCCCAAGCGGACACTTTCACTTGATTTCTGTACGGGTTTCATTCCTCTGGCACCGCCGCCATGGGAGACTCCGCAGATGTGATCTCGCAGCTGACGCAGGCAATTCAGAACACAGTCTCGGGGTTGCAAACTCAGCTCGAAGCTCGCTTCCTTACAGTCGAGACCAACGTGTGCACGCTGTCCCAGCACGTTGGCATCGCTGAGAACCACATCGCCGCATTGACCAACCAGCTCAAGGACGTGGTCAAGACGCAGCAGCAACAGGGACAGGAGCTCCAGATCCTTCGATCTACTCGTCCTGCTTCGTCGGCTGCCTCGACGGCATCTGGGACTCAGCACTCGTGGGCATCTCGACTTGTCAATGATGACGGCAACAAGCGTCGTCGCGGAGAAGATGACACAGGCGGCGACCCGACCACCAAGTTCATTGGGCACTTTCCTCGTCCTGTGCTTGAATGTGTTCGACGGCTTCAGTTTGATGGCCTGAAGGAGTAGTTCCCCGACCTCCTCGCCAACGTCGAAACGAAGTTCTACGCCATTGCTCAGAGCTACCAGATCATATTCCCGAATAAGAACGATGCCGCAGCCTTTTTCAGAGAGAGGCTAATCGTGTTGGAGTTGACTGGACCGATCCTCGAACTCAAGCTCAACATCAGCTTCGCGTGCGGGCCGACCTCTCACAACCTGTTCGTAACAAGGAGCGTGCGTTCCACAAACTGTACCTCCCTGTGCGCGAGTCCTTGCAGGCCTCGTACATGTGGTCGCCCGACTGCCAGCTCGGCATCGACGGGTTCCGCGGCGTGATGAGGGTCAAGAACGACACCGACGTCTGGAGCTTTATCGAGCTCAAGCAGGTGAACATCCGCAACGGTGAGGAGCAATGCTGTTTCGAGCCCAACTTCCTCGATCTTGAGGAGTGGGGGATCAGCAAGGAGACGATCATGGCCATTCTCGAGACTGAGGCGCCTCCGTTGCCTGAAGGGGAGGATATGCAGATCTGAAGGCCCCCCTCGCAAGCAGTTAATGTTTTCCAGCGTGCTGCGCCTGTGTACAGTCCCTCTCCCCCCTCTTCCTCCGACTCCAGCTCCGACTCCAGCTCCGACTCCAGCTCAGACAGCGCTGAAGGTGGACCTGGGCACGTGCCGCATTTGCCAGATCAGAAGTTCTCAATTGTGACGTGGAACGCGCACGCCGTGTTTGGATCTGCGTGGGGTAGTCATGACATGCAAGCTCGTACGTATAAGTGCGTGGGCGATCCTATGGGTGCGCACGACGCTCATGCATGCAGGAAACGCACGGCACGAAGGGTGATGCGTTCACGCTCGAGAGAGATTTTAAGGACCACCTCCAGTTTGACAGCTTCTGCGTTGATCAACCAGGTGCTGGAGGTGTCATCACCTGTATTCGGGAGTCGCTTAGGAACCAGTTTGACAGGGTAGCCTTCTCAGAGATTGCGAAGGGGGGAATCACGTCTCTGAGATAGTATGGGGCGCGAGCTTCACTTCATATTATCAACGTTCACTTTGTTCCAGGGCTGACACACGGTGAACTGCTTGGCCAGTTTGAGAGAGTGAAGCGCGCGATGTGGCCGGCAGCGACCACCACCTGTATTTCTTCCTGGCGACTTCAATGCCCTTGAAGCCGCGGGTGATAGGAACTCTGTTCTGGAAGATATGGAGCGGCACGCGCCGCCCAGGTTTGCGATTGAGTTTCGGCAGCGCCCCCCCTCCCTGCTCGAGATTCCCCCCGCCTCCTTCGCGCGTCGGGCGAAGACTGACGAAAATTTTTTCGCTGGCACGCTTGGGCCGCATATATATATATATATACTAATTTACCGACTGCTGATGTTATTGACTTGGCTTCTGCAAGTTCCACGGGTTGGCCCCCTACAGACCTCCTGGAGCCCTCCGACCATGCCCCTCTATATTTTAGATTTCAGCGCCCTGAACACAGACAGCGCTCATATAATAGCCCACCTTGGATTGCAAGGCACCCACGGTTTTATGCACATGTATCCCATATCCAACATCCTTCGGACCTCTCCGCCGACCCGAACGACCGACCCCAGGAAATACAGCAAGTCATGAGGCATGCTGCTGTGCAAGGTAAATTCGATGTGCACTCAGATGGTGCCGCCACCGATGACGAGCGCCTGGCATGTTCTTTGCAGTTATTGCGTGTTGCTCGCTCCCTGCCCGCTCAAACCTGCCGAGAATCGCGTCCTGCTCTTCTCCGTCATCTTTTCGGTGAAGCTAAATATGCGCTTCGTGCTTACCCTCCTCTTGCTCAGTATTTCGATGGCGCTAGCTGTGAATGGACGGACAGACCTGGGCTCTGTGCGCACGTTAGCGATCTCACCCGGCGCGCGCTTGCAACCGAGGAGCGGGGAGTTGCTGCTCGCGATCTGGCGCCGTCTAAGAAAGATCCGCATCTTGCCAGAATTCGCAGGCCATCGCGTGCATGGGCCAAGAATCGCCCGAAGATCTTCCTCGCTGCTGTCATAGACGACGACGGGTCTGAGCTCATCGAGGATGCTGCCATGGATCAAAAGCTCTCCGAATACTGGTGCAAGATTTTTTCTCGGGCCGAGGTTGACTTCACGGGCGCTTCCAGATTCCTGGACCTCATCCCACCCCTGCCTCCCGACTCCTACCAATTCACCAACTCTACCCATCAAAGGTCCCCCTGGGGCCTGACTGAAGATCAGTTTTTCGACATCCTCAAATCCAAGGTCGACGCCAGCCCGGGACCCGACGGTATACCATATAGCGCATGGCAGCGCCCGCGCCCGCTGATTAAGCAGGCCCTATGGGAGCACTACCTTGCCTTCATGAATACCCAGGAGCTGTGTGACGATTTCAACTATTCCAAGTTAGCCTTCCCCCCGAAAGGTGTTAGCGCTCCCGGCGCTGTTGCTGAAGCGCGTGGAGACACGCGGCCGTTTGCCCCCAGTAACACCGACAATAAGGTCGTCTCGACGTGTCTCGCGTATCCGCTTATGCAGGTCGCTAAAGATAAATTTCATATTGTGCAGCGTGGGCTCATTTCGGGTCGATCGCTCGCCGACGACACTATCGAATTCGACGGCCGACTGATGATGTGGCAAGCTCTAGATAATTCTCAGGCTGCTGGAGGTGCCCTCTTTGACCTGAAGATCGCTTTTTCTCGTGCTGCAACGCTGTGGAGTTTCCCCGCGTTCTTCATCAACTGCATCCGCTCCCTGTGCAAGCGTGCGTGGTGTAGTATATTTATTCGGGGCTCTGACGCCGGTGGATTCTGGGCACTACGCGGGGTCGAACAAGGGGATCCTCTTAGTGGCCTGTTATTCACATTCGCCTTTGATTCGATTATACGTTATATTGCTGAGCTTACTACTTTGCATGCAGTTTATCCGACTGCGTTTGCCGATGCTTTAGCCATTGCTGCTGACCTTGTTCGTGCCCTTCCTCATGTAGTCGAGATCTCAATGGCAGCGACGCCGTGCTCTGGGCTCGCGCTGAATTTCCCGAAGCGTGCGCTCGTGATTCCACGACCGCTTGACCCGCAATTTATCATCAGCCAATGCTTGAGTGCTGGGCTGGACGTATCGGGGTGGAAGATGGGACAGTCAGGTCTTCATCTGGGGGTGGAGGTTGGACTGCTTGCACCACAGTCTGCTTGGTCACGTGTCGGTCAAAAGATACGTGCCCGCGGAGGGGAGGTCAAAGCGATGGCCACAGGCCTCACTGCTGCCTGTTCTGCGTACAACATGTTCGCGGGCTCCGTCTGCTCGCACGTCAGCCAGTTTCATATTGTCACGCGCGAGGCCCTATCACAAGAGCGAGAAGCACAGCAGTTGCTGACCTGGGCCCCAAGGCACAGCATTCCCCCCCCCCCAAGATACTCCTGAAGGCCACCGACGTTGGTATGAAAACCGAGTGCCGCTCACTAGAGGTTATGTCGCGTGCTGCGTTAATCCGCTCTGCGGCTCACTCTGATATATTCTATGAATTGGTCGTAGTCTGGAACGCCAAGATCGAAGCTGCCGATTATTGTCTAACCTGCAAGTGGTCTCGTGCGCATTCC
The DNA here is from genome assembly GCA_963575745.1 of Prorocentrum cordatum. NCBI lineage: Eukaryota > Dinophyceae > Prorocentrales > Prorocentraceae > Prorocentrum > Prorocentrum cordatum. The sequence continues at coordinate 183,041 of CAUYUJ010013492.1, forward strand.
GACTCGATCTTTTCCCGGAAAGGGCTCAGGCCCAGGGTTCTCTTTTAGTAGGTAAACCTGTCCCCCGGTGCCAACTTGAGGGAGGCCGGCGAATTTTTTCCCTGATGAATAACGAGGTCGAAGGAGGCCGGCGAATTAAAATTTGAGGATGTCTCGAGCGAAACGCTTGTTTTTCAGAATTTCTTGAGGATGTCTCGAGCGAAACGCTGGTTTTGCAGAGTTGAGGATGTCTCGAGCGAAACGCTTGTTTTCAGAATTTGTGAGGATGTCTCGAGCGAAAACGCTGGTTTTGCAAGAGCCGACCGCGACACGGAAACACGACACGTAGAAACCGCAGGAATTCGAGGATGTCTCGCACTAATTCGTTTTGATTTTGTACGAAGTCCTGGAATTTTGGCAGGATGCTCTCGAGCGAAATGGCACGACCACGCCCCAGCACGACCACCCCCCAGCACGACCACCCCCCAAGCACGACCACACCCCAGCACGACCACACCCCAGCACGACCACACCCCAGCACGACCACACCCCAGCACGACCACACCCCAGCACGACCACACCCCAGCACGACCACACCCAGCACGACCCCACCCCAGCACGACCCCACCCAAGCACGACCCCACCCCAGCACGACCACACCCCAGCACGACCACACCCCAGCACGACCCCACCCCAGCACGACCCCACCACAGCACGACCACCCCCCAGCACGACCACACCCCAGCACGACCACACCCCAGCACGACCCCACCCCAGCAAGACCACACCCCAGCACGACCACACCCCAGCACGACCTCACCACAGCACGACCACATTCCAGCACGACCACGCCCCAGCACGACCACGCCCCAGCACGACCACGCCCCAGCACGACCACCCCCCAGCACGACCACCCCCCTAGCACGACCACCCCCCAGCACGACCACCCCCCAGCACGACCACACCCCAGCACGACCACACCCCAACACGACCATACTCCAGCACGACCACACCCCAGCACGACCACACCCAGTCGCACCCCCGTGGAATGTTTCGTGGGGTGTCTGGTTGAGTGGTTGCCTGTTCGTGGGGTGTCTCGTGGAATGTTTCACGGGGTGTCTCGTGGAATGTTTCGTGAGGTGTCTCGTGGGTTGTTTCGTGAGGTGTCTCCTGGGATGTTTCGCGGGGTGTCTCGTGGGATGTTTCGTGAGGTGTCGCCCAGTTGGATATCGTGAAAACGTGACCATGCTGCACATGTCTATATCCCTTTCCGGGTTCGTGGGTCCATCATGTTTCCATATGTATAGGACTCTCGAGGCCCACGAATCAAAGTTTGGGAGCGTAGACATATCCAACAGGAAATCCACCCAGAAGAAAGTCACCTTTGACTTGAAAAAGTACATGTTGGATTTCTCGGTCCACTCTGTGGTTTCTTCGAGGATCCTGAAGCTGCACCCAGAGGCCTCCAGAAGCGATGTTGACCTGTGTATCCTCCGTTTTTATCTTATTGGACAGAAGTTGCCGCCTTTTGTCCACACCTCGGTTCTGAAAACGGTCTGCAATGCATGGAACACCACCCGTCGGTATCGGCAAAAAGTTGGCCCTTGTGTTTTCGGTTGCCAGAACCTTGCTGCTGACAGTCTCGATCATTATGTCCGATGTCCTGCCATTGTCGAATATGTTCGCTCTCTCCTTCGGCACCTACCTGTGAGCTGGGGAACAGATTTTTCGCACGTTGCCCTCCCCCACCTCTGGCAGGCCAGCACGTCTGAAGCTCTTCTCTCACACGCCATTGTTATAGATTGCATTCATTATGCTTTCTGCTGTCTTAGGTCTTGTCGTCCTTCGTCGTCCATCGCTCGCGGCGCCATCCTCGGCCGACTGCGTGCTAGTCCACGTCGTTCACGCCAGGTGCGGGCCTTAGCCATCGGGCCGAGTGGGTAGGGACTGGGGCTCCGTCAGGGGTGCGCCTCCTCCTCCTCCTCCGTATCCTCTTCCTCCTTCTCTTCCTCGTTCGTCCACCACCTCCCTTCTTCCCCTCCCCCTCCTTTCCTCCCTCCCCTCCCTCCTTCCCCTCCCACCCCTCGGTCTGCGCAGGAACCCCAGGGCTCCGGTGACGAGGTCCGCTGCTCCGGCACGCCCAACGCGGGGCCCAAGAGCCCCTCGCGGCAGTTGGCGCGCGCCCCGCCCACCGCCCGCGGCGCCACGCCCGCGGCCCGTGGCCTCCACGCGCTTGAAGATGCCTTCGGGCCTGGAGCTGTCCTGTGGACCACGTGCTTGAAGATCGTGGGTGCCCGATGGTTTCAGAGGAGACCTCCTGAAGGTCGCACATCCCTCCCCGTGGCCTCCAAGCGCTTGACATTCCTTCTGGGCCCTGAGTTGTCCTGGAGGATCTTTGGAGATCGCGAGCGCATCGCAGTCAAGGCGCTGAATTCAGGGCCACTTCGGTTTCAGGAGGGGCTATGGTTCTCGGCTGTTTCTTTGACCTGGGCCAGGGAACCTATTCGTAGCCGAGGCTCGCCGTGGCCAGCAAATCCTCTTCGTTTTTTATTCGGCGCCACTCTTGGTAGCACGGTGATTGTTTTGTTTTGGATGATTTCCATTAAAACAGATTCATAACCTGTCTTGCTCGATTTCGGAATGGCACTCCCGCCCAGGACTTCCTCCAATACACAAGTCGGAATCTACCCAGTGCAGGATCGAGGCCCCGATTCCCCACACGCTTTTCTCCAAAGCAGGCCGCCCGCAGGGGGCGTGAGAATATTCTTCATCGTTGCACCCCCAGACGCGTCGGTGGGTTCGGAGTAAGCGTGTCTTCCAGGTTACCGCCCCGTGGACATGTGAACAATTTATGGAGTGACCGTTGGGGTTTTGGCGAAGTGTATCCCCCAGCCTACAAGTCTTGACGTTTCGCGTCCCCCCTGGGCCATGCAGAAAGTTCCCCTGGCGAGTTGCCTTGACAACGGGATTGCAGCATATTGTCGTCCAGGAGTGAACCGCATACCGATGTATGTGCTCGCAAATATTTCATGGAGGAATGGGAGACGGAAGGGGGAGGAGGTAATCATGAGGAGGAGAAGGAGGAGGAGGAGGAGCAGGAAGATGAAGATCCAGATGATGATGAGGCGGGGGAGGAGAAGAAGGAGGAAAAGGAGGAGGAGGAGGAGGAGGAGCACGACGACGAGAGAAAATTAGGGCGGGCAGACTGAAGGGGATCAAGTGGGGCCACAAGTATCAGGGGATCGCAAACATGGATCAAGGGGGCGTGGATTAGCGACGGGTCCCGTTTCCACGGGAAACCGCAGATTTCCGCCGAAGGAGGCGGCACTGGCCGAAGTTTGGGAAGGGCACCTCCCCCGATCCATGGATTTGGCGCCCGCGCGCCAAATCCATAGATCGCTAATCCATGTTTGCGTGCCCCCGAAAGTAGTCGTAGTCCCAACGGGATTGTCCAGTCGTCGTCATAGGAATCCTGCGCAAAGGTCCACTGGTGGGGTGGCCTGACTGCAGGGGGCGAGGGAGCAGGAGAGCCAGCCCCCACCACAGGAAGCGGGCCTGACTGCAGGGGGCGAGGGAGCAGGAGAGCCAGCAGTTGGATCGGCCTCGGTCCCGTGTCCAGCAGCCACCCTGAACAGTCCAGGAAAATGGTTTCTGGTTAAACCAGAAGCCGTTGTCCTGAGCTGCGGTCGTCGCTCAAGAAACTTTCTTGAGCGACGACCGCGGCCCGGAATTGGCAGAGGGCGGGGGGGGCAGGTCTTGGTATCGACAGTCTCCCAAGACCCGTGTTCGTCCATCCCTCTTAAGTCGGGCGTGTGGGCGCCCGTGCGTGCAACGACCCCGTCCAGGTTTGGCAGCCAGGAACTCACTGGCCGAGTTACGGTGGACGCAAAGGAGGGCGGTGGGCTTGAGAAGTCGCGGCCCAAACTCACACTAACAGATGCGGTGCAGTCGCACCGCTTGGTAGAGAAACCAGGTGACGTGCTCGAGGGAGGGGCCATGAGCCAGGGGGCCCCTCGATCCCAGAATCATGGGACGGATGCTCAATACTCCCTGATACCCCCAAGTCCACGCCTCCTATAGGACACAAAAGGTGGTACAAAGCAAACGGTTCCCACAGGCAAGCTGGGCACTCGCGCTGCTAGCATGGCCAAACCTCGAGAGCAGCCGTTCAGAGCGACGGGGTCGGGGGGGGGGGGTTAGTGGTACCAGGGTGCCGCAAAGCACGTGCTCTGGATCAAGGCTTCACAGGGAGAACGCTGAGCACGACTACGCTGGTGCCACTGAAAGCCCTGCTCCCGTCGAAATCCCGAGACCAGGTGGAGGGTGGATTTTACGGGTTGGTTGGAAAGGGTGCGGGGTGAGCAGGAGGGGGCGGGGAGAGAGAACAAAGGGAACTGGCGGGGGCAATTGGCTACACTCTGCGTGACATGCTCACGCGAGGTCCCCTGGCATTGCACGGGTGACCTCTCTGTAACGGAGTCAGGCTTGCCACGTGCTTTCTTGGTTGCCGCAGTAGACCGAGCTGCAGCCTTTGCTTCCTCCAGCTCATGTAGGGCAGGACCCGCGTCGGAGCGAGCCCGGGTGAACCTGCATGCGGGAGAGTTCCGAAGGTGTTGCATTAGTCGGGGGACGCTCGAGAAGTCTTCTCCTCCTCCTCCTCCTCCTTGTCCTCCTCCTCCTCCTCCTCCTCCTCCTCCTCCTCCTCCTCCCTCTCCTCCTCCTCCTCCTCCTCCTTCCTCCTCCTCTCTCTCCCTCTCCTCCTCCTCCTCCTCCCCTCCTCCTCCTCCTCTACTCTCCTACTCCTCCTCCTCCTCCTCCTCCTCCTCTCCCCTCCTCCTTCTACTCTCCTCCTCCTCCTCCTCCTCTTGCTCCTCCTCCTCCTCCTCCTCCTCCTGGCAAGCCCAACAGCTCAGAGTCTTCTCTGGCGTCTCCGCGCCAGCAGGCCCTCGCGAAGCTCGGGCTCCTGGACGACCTGGACCTCGAGGAGCGACGCCTCCGAAGCTCCTTGTTTTCGTGAAGGCGAAGGAGGGGAGGCTCGAGGGTCGCTCAGAAGGTCTCGATATACACACCGCGACGCTTGGTCGGCCAAGGAGCCAAGGAGTTCGGCGAAGGAATGCTAGACGCTTCGCGTAACCCCACCAGCCCATCCAAAAACGATGCCCAGAGGAGTTGCCTCGATCAGGGAAGTGGGCAGCACACAGAGGAAGGGTCCCCCAGTCCCCCAGTGGAGGCCTTGTAGAGCGTCTTGTGGGCATCTTGGCGGACCCATGGCCGTCTTTGAGCGTCTTGGGTGCTTCGGGGATCCTCTTGAGGCTTCTTGGGGGTCTCTTGGGAGCCTCTTGGAGGCCCCTTGGGCGCCTCTTGGGGCCGTCTGGGCGCCTCTTGGGGCCCTGTCGGGCGCTCTTGGGAGCTCCAGGGGCGTTCGTGGGGCCATCTTGGAGGACATCGGTCGGAAAAGAGGGGAGCTCCGATTCGCCCCCCCCCCTCCCCTCGGGAGCCAAGCCTTCGTGGTCCCTTCCACTCTGACACCTCGCGGCCCGCCCCGTCCAGGTGCAGGGGAGGGGGTAAGGGGTGGGGTCAAGACGCCCTCCAGATAGCAAGCCGTCTAGCTCACTCCCACCCGCCCTCCCGACCCATAAGTAACACCCGAGCCTCAGCATGTTCGGCGGTCGTCTTTTGATGGACAGCTACTGGGATAGAAAACCGAGCCTATGTGCGCGATGCTGGGAAGAGGTGCGCCACGCGTGCCAGGCGCGCAACGCGCGCCAGGCACCATTGGGGCCCGAGCGTGCCAGGCACGCCTAGTGCGCCAGATGCTCCCTCCAGCCGGTGCGCCACGCCCGGGGCACGTGCAGAGTGTGTCAGGTGCGCCTGCGCACATGACAGCACACATCGGGAAGCATGTCGGCCCCACCATCCCTGTCGAAAACAAATGCCCATCATTGTGTCTGGTGGGCCTGCGCACAGCAGACCATCCACCACCACGCCCGCCGTCCTTGACAAAAACCACTTGACAATGATCGCGGGGTGGCCGCGCACTATCCACATTTCGCCGCGAGGTGCATTTTGTATTGTGTGTTTGTCAGGGATGGTAGCCCTGGGCGCAGCAGGCGATATACTGACACCCCCGCCGTCCTTGTCGAAAAACAATACAAAGTGCCCACGGGCCTCCCGGACATGACTCTAGACTTTGCCCCAAACTGTCTTGTGCATTGTTTTCTGACAAGAATGGTGGGGGGAGGCCCGTATCGGGTTGGTTGCGCATGCTCCGAATTTGGAGGCAGAGTGCGTTGTGTATTGTTCCCGGAATGGCCTCGGGCCCAGGGTTCTTTTCCCGGAAAGGGCGCGGGCCCAGGGTTCTCTTTTAGCCGTTTACCCCCGGATCTGACGGGTCAAGCGCCGGCGAAATTATTTGCGATAAATAACGAGGTAAAGTGCTGATTTTTTTCCCGGAAAGGGCTCCGGCCCAGGGTTCTCTTTTAGTAGGTAAACCTGTCCCCCGGTGCCAACTTGAGGGAGGCCGGCGAATTTTTTCCCTGATAAATAACGAGGTCGAAGGAGGCCGGCGAATTAAAATTTGAGGATGTCTCGAGCGAAACGCTTGTTTTTCAGAATTTTTTTCTTGAGGATGTCTCGAGCGAAACGCTTGCTCCGCAGAGTTTGCCGAGGATGTCTCGAGCGAAACGCTTGTTTTCCAGAGCCGACCGCGACGCGGAAAAGCGCCCCGCGCGAAGGAATTTCGATGATGTCTCGACTAATTCGTTTGTTCCCGGAAAGGGCTCCGGCCCAGGGTTCTCTTTTAGTAGGTAAACCTGTCCCCCGGTGCCAACTTGAGGGAGGCCGGCGAATTTTTTCCCTGATAAATAACGAGGTCGAAGGAGGCCGGCGAATTAAAATTTGAGGATGTCTCGAGCGAAACGCTTGTTTTTGAAATCCCGATCGATAAATCACAGGGTGCGGGCCACTTTTTCGTGTGTTGAGGATGTCTCGAGCGAAACGCTTGCTCCGCAGAGTTTGCCGAGGATGTCTCGAGCGAAACGCTTGTTTTGCAGAGCCGACCGCGACGCGGAAAAGCGCCCCGCGCGAAGGAATTTCGATGATGTCTCGACTAATTCGTTTGTTTTTGTACGATTTCCTGGAATTTTGGCAGGATGTCTCGAGCGAAATGCACGACCCCACCCTAGCACGACCATACCCCAGCACGACCACACCCCAGCACGACCAGACCCCAGCACGACCCCACCCCAGCACGACCCCACCCCAGCACGACCATACCCCAGCACGACCACACCCCAGCACGACCCGACCCCAGCACGACCCTACCCCAGCAAGACCACACCCCAGCACGACCACACCCCAGCACGACCTCACCACAGCACGACCACACCCCAGCACGACCACGCCCCAGCACGACCACGCCCCAGCACGACCACGCCCCAGCACGACCACCCCCCAGCACGACCACCCCCCCAGCACGACCACCCCCCAGCACGACCACCCCCCAGCACGACCACACCCCAGCACGACCACTCCCCAGCACGACCACACCCCAGCACGACCACACCCCAGCACGACCACACCCAGTCGCACCCCCGTGGAATGTTTCGTGGCGTGTCTGGTTGAGTGGTTGCCTGTTCGTGGGGTGTCTCGTGGAATGTTTCACGGGGTGTCTCGAGCGAAACGCTTGCTCCGCAGAGTTTGCCGAGGATGTCTCGAGCGAAACGCTTGTTTTGCAGAGCCGACCGCGACGCGGAAAAGCGCCCCGCGCGAAGGAATTTCGATGATGTCTCGACTAATTCCTTTGTTTTTGTACGATTTCCTGGAATTTTGGCAGGATGTCTCGAGCGAAATGCACGACCCCACCCTAGCACGACCATACCCCAGCACGACCACACCCCAGCACGACCAGACCCCAGCACGACCCCACCCCAGCACGACCCCACCCCAGCACGACCATACCCCAGCACGACCACACCCCAGCACGACCCGACCCCAGCACGACCCTACCCCAGCAAGACCACACCCCAGCACGACCACACCCCAGCACGACCTCACCACAGCACGACCACACCCCAGCACGACCACGCCCCAGCACGACCACGCCCCAGCACGACCACCCCCCCAGCACGACCACCCCCCAGCACGACCACCCCCCAGCACGACCACACCCCAGCACGACCACTCCCCAGCACGACCACACCCCAGCACGACCACACCCCAGCACGACCACACCCAGTCGCACCCCCGTGGAATGTTTCGTGGCGTGTCTGGTTGAGTGGTTGCCTGTTCGTGGGGTGTCTCGTGGAATGTTTCACGGGGTGTCTCGTGGAATGTTTCGTGAGGTGTCTCGTGGAATGTTTCGTGAGGTGTCTCGTGGGATGTTTCGCGGGGTGTCTCGTGGGATGTTTCGTGAGATGTCGCCCAGTTGGGTATCGTGAAAACGTGACCATGCTGCACATGTCTTTATCCCTTTCCGGGTTCGTGGGTCCATCATGTTAGAAAAAGTGCGTTTTGTGCGTGCCCGCTCGAGGAAAGTTCGCCCCCCATCTCGGATCCTCGATAAATAACGGGGTCCGCAGACCCCCGCTTTCCCTCGTAAAAAAGAGGGTGCGGAGCGTTTTTCGCAGAATCCTCGAAAAATAACGGGGTCTGGAGCCCCGACCGCGACTCGGAAAAGCGCCCCGCGCGCAGGAATTCCGAGGATGTCTCGCGCGTGCCGCGTCCCGCGCGCAGGAATTTCGAGGATGTCTCGACTAATTCGCTTGTTTTGTCAGGATTTCTTAGAACTTTGGCAGGATGTCTCGAGCGAAACGCTTATTTTACATAGTTTGTGGAGGATGTCTCGAGCGAAACGCTGGTTTTCGCAAAATTTGGAGATGTCTCGAGCGGGGGGCCAGAATTCAGAGGATGTCTCAGGCGAAATGCTTGTTTTCGTGTCCCGCTCGCGGGAATTCCAAGGATGTCTCGCGCGGGCCGCGTCCCGCGCGCAGGAATTTCGAGGATGTCTCGACTAATTCGTTTGTTTTGTCAGGATTTCTTAGAATTTTGACCGGATGTCTCGAGCGAAACGCTTGTTTTTCATAATTTGTTGAGGATGTCTCGAGCGAAACGCTGGTTTCTGCAAACTTGGGGATGTCTCGAGCGGGGGCCTCGTGGGGGGCCAGAATTCAGAGGATGTCTCAGGCGAAATGCTTGTTTTCACGTCCCGCTCGCAGGAATTCGGAAGATGTCTCGCGCGTGCCACGTCCCGCGCGCAGGAATTTTGAGGATGTCCCGTAGCGCGTCCCCTTGGCACGGCCTACGGTGCGACCCCATGGCACGTCCCTTGGCACGTCGCCTGGCGCGTCCCTGGGGACGTTTCGCGGCGCGTCCTCCTGGCATGTCCCCCTGTCAATTAGCTCTGGGGCAGCTACTATGTGTTCAGGAAGCTCGAGCTTCAGATCCAGATCAGTTCGGTCAGGACTTGGATGCAAAGGAAGACTCGCGCGCAGGAATTCCGAGGATGTCTCGCGCGTGCCGCGTCCAGCGCGCAGGAATTTCGAGGATGTCTCGACTAATTCGCTAGGTTTTGCAGGATTTTCCGTAGGAGGGCCAAGGAGAGGCCCCGAAGGCTCTGGGAGCGGCGACGACGACGACGACGACGACGACGACGACGACGTCTCTTGGGGTTCTCTTGGACGGTTTGTAGAGTCCACGCTTACATGATCGACGGGTCGAGGACAGCGCGACGACGACGACGTCGCGGTGGCGGCGGCGTCCACCACGACGACAAAGTCTCATCTTAGAGCCTTGCGTGGGGGGGTCTCTTGGGGTTCTCTTGGAGGGTCTCTGGAGGGTCTGTAGAGCCCACGCTTACACGATCGAGGGATCGAGGACAGCGCGACGACGACGACGACGTCGCGGTGGCGGCGGCGGCGACGACGACGACGACAAAGTCTCATCTTAGAGCCTTGCGTGGGGGGGTCTCTTGGGGTTCTCTTGGAGGGTCTCTTGACGGTTTGTAGAGCCCACGCTTACACGATCGAGGGATCGAGGACAGCGCGACGATGACGACCACGTCGCGGTGGCGGCGGCGGCGACGACGACGACAAAGTCTCATCTTAGAGCCTCTCGTGGGGGGGTCTCCGGGGGTTCTCTGGGAGGGTCTCTTGGGGGTCTGCAGAGCCCACGCTTACACGATCGAGGGCTCGAGGACAGCGCGACGACGACGACGACGTCGCGGTGGCGGCGGCGGCGGCGACGACGACGACAAAGTCTCATCTTAGAGCCTTGCGTGGGGGGGTCTCTTGGGGTTCTCTTGGAGGGTCTCTTGAGGGTCTGTAGAGCCCACGCTTACACGATCGAGGGATCGAGGACAGGGCGGCGGCGGCGACGACGACGACAAAGTCTCATCTTAGAGCCTTGCGTGGGGGGTCTCTTGGAGGGTCTCTTGGGGGTCTGTAGAGCCCACGCGCGGTGGCGGCGGCGGCGACGACGACGACAAAGTCTCATCTTAGAGCCTTGCGTGGAGCGGTGTCTTGGGGTTCTCTGGGAGGGTCTCCTGGGGGGTCTGTAGAGCCCACGCTTTCACGATCGAGTGATCGAGGACAGCGCGACGACGACGACGACGTCGCGGTGGCGGCGGCGGCGACGACGACGACAAAGTCTCATCTTAGAGCCTTGCGTGGGGTGTCTCGGGGTTCTCTTGGAGGGTCTCTTGGGGGTCTGTAGAGCCCACGCTTTCACGATCGAGTGATCGAGGACAGCGCGACGACGACGACGACGTCGCGGTGGCGGCGGCGACGACGACGACGACAAAGTCTCATCTTAGAGCCTCTCGTGGGGGGGTCTCCGGGGGTTCTCTGGGAGGGTCTCTTGGGGGTCTGCAGAGCCCACGCTTACACGATCGAGGGCTCGAGGACAGCGCGACGACGACGACGACGTCGCGGTGGCGGCGGCGGCGGCGACGACGACGACAAAGTCTCATCTTAGAGCCTTGCGTGGGGGGGTCTCTTGGGGTTCTCTTGGAGGGTCTCTTGAGGGTCTGTAGAGCCCACGCTTACACGATCGAGGGATCGAGGACAGGGCGGCGGCGGCGACGACGACGACAAAGTCTCATCTTAGAGCCTTGCGTGGGGGGTCTCTTGGAGGGTCTCTTGGGGGTCTGTAGAGCCCACGACGACGACGTCGCGGTGGCGGCGGCGGCGACGACGACGACAAAGTCTCATCTTAGAGCCTTGCGTGGAGCGGTGTCTTGGGGTTCTCTTGGAGGGTCTCTTGGGGGTCTGTAGAGCCCACGCTTTCACGATCCGACGACGTCCATTAGCTCTGGGGCAGCTACTATGTGTTCAGGCAGCTCGAGCTTAAGATCCAGATCAGTTCGGTCAGGACTCGGATGCAAAGGAGGACTCGATCCACGAGGCTATAGAGCACAATCGCGCCATGGCACATCGCAATTCAGCACGGCGCAGCACAGCACTGATTTCGGCACGGTACATCAAGGTCGATGCACTCAGCATTGCAACTTGGCACGTTCCTTGGCACGTTCCGTGGGGCGTCCTTTGGCGAGTCCCCCTGGCACGTCGCGTCGCGCGTCCCCTGGCACATCCCGTGGCACATCCATTGGCACGTTCCGTAGCGCGTCCCCTTGGCACGTCCCGCGGTGCGACCCCATGGCACGTCCCCTGGCACGTCGCCTGGCGCATCCCTTGGGACGTTTCGCGGCGCGTCCTCCTGGCATGTTCCCCTGTCCATTAGCTCTGGGGCAGCTACTATGTGTTCAGGCAGCTCGAGCTTAAGATCCAGATCAGTTCGGTCAGGACTCGGATGCAAAGGAGGACTCGATCCACGAGGCTATAGAGCACAGTCGCGCCATGGCACATCGCAATTCAGCACGGCGCAGCACAGCACAGCCCTCGGCAGGGTACATCAAGATCGATACCTTCAGTATTGCATTTGCCCGTCACCCAATCAGGTGTCTTTGAAAACGCTGCCATGTGTTACAGTTCTACATTCCTTTCCGGGTTCGTGGGTCGATCATGTTTTAGTTGGTTTACCCCCGGGTTTGATTTGAAGGAGGCCGGCGGATTTCCGCTCGATGAAAAACGAAGTAAAGTCCAATTCGGCGTGACAAAAATGCGTTTCGCGCGTGCCCGCTCGAGGAAAGTCGACCCCCCATCTCGGATCCTCGATAAATAACAGGGTCCGCGGACCACCGGTTTCCTTCGTAAAATAAGGTGCGGGCCATTCTTAGCAGAATCATTGAAAAAGACCGAGGTCTGGAGCCCCGACCGCGACGCGGAGGATGTCTCGCGCGTGCCGTGTCCCGCGCGCAGGAATTTCGAGGATCTCTCGACGAATCCGTTTGTTCCCGGAAAGGGCGCGGGCCCAGGGTTCTCTTTTAGTAGGTTAACCCCCCGGCCCCCTTGCGACTTGGGCCGGCGAAATTATTTTGCGAGCGGGCACGCACGGAGTAGGGCCGGCGAAATTATGTTTGAGGATGTCTCGAGCGAAACGCTTGTTCCCGGAAAGGGCGGGGGCCCAGGGTTCTCTTTTAGTTGGTAAACCTGTCCCCCGGTGCCAACTTGAAGGAGGCCGGCGGATTTTTTCCCTGATAAATATCGAGGTCGAAGGAGGCCGGCGGATTAAAATTTGAGGATGTCTCAGGCGAAACGCTTGTTTTTGAAATCCCGATCGATAAATCACAGGGTGCGGGACACCTCAGCACGACCACACCCCAGCACGACCACGCCCAGCACGACCACGCCCCAGCACGACCACACCCCAGCACGACCACACCCCAGCACGACCACACCCCAGCACGACCACACCCCAGCACGACCACACCCCAGCACCAGCACGACCACACCCCAGCACGACCCGATCGATAAATCACAGGGTGCGGACCACCCCAGCACGACCACACCCCAGCACGACCCCACCCCAGCACGACCCCACCCCAGCACGACCACGCCCCAGCACGACCACACCCCAGCACGACCACACCCCAGCACGACCACACCCCAGCACGACCCCACCCCAGCACGACCCCACCCTAGCACGACCACTCCCCAGCACGACCACACCCCAGAACGACCACACCCCAGCACGACCCCACCCAAGCACGACCCCACCCCAGCACGACCACACCCCAGACCACGACCCCCCCAGCACGACCCCACCCCAGCAAGACCACACCCCAGCACGACCCACCCCAGCACGACCTCACCACAGCACGACCACACCCCAGCACGACCACGCCCCAGCACGACCACGCCCCAGCACGACCACGCCACACCCCCAGCACGACCACCCCCCAGCACGACCACCCCCCAGACCACCCCCCAGCACGACCACTCCCCAGCACGACCACACCGCCTTGGTTGAGTGGTTGCCTGTCGTCGTGGAATGTTTCGTGGGGTGTCTCGTGGAATGTTTCGCGGGGTGTCTCGTGGAATGTTTCGTGAGGTGTCTCGTGGAATGTTTCGTGAGGTGTCTCGTGGGATGTTTCGTGAAGTGTCTCGTGGGATGTTTCGTGAGGTGTTGCCCAGTTGGGTATCGTGAAAACGTGTCCATGCTCCACATGTCTATATCCCTTTCCGGGTTCGTGGGTCCATCATGTTTTTCAGAATTTGTTGATGATGTCTCGAGCGAAACTCTGGTTTTGCAGAGTTGGGGATGTCTCGAGCGAAACGCTTGGTTTCAGAATTTGTTGAGGATGTCTCGAGCGAAACGCTGGTTGTGCAGAGCCGACCGCGACACGGAAAAGCGCTCCTCGCGCAGGAATTCCGAGGATGTCTCGCGCGTGCCGCGTCCCGCACGCAGGAATTTTGATTTCTTTGGGTTTTGACAGGATTTCTCAAGCGAAACGCTTGTTTTTCATAATTTGTTGAGGATGTCTCGAGCGAAACGCTGGTTTTGCAAAATTGGGGGATGTCTCGAGCGGGGGCCTCGTGGGGGGCCAGAATTCAGAGGATATCTCAGGCGCAATGTTTGTTTTCGTGTCCCGCTCGCAGGAATTCCGAGGATGTCTCGCGCGTGCCGCGTCCCGCGCGTAGGAATTCGGATGATTGTGATAGGATGTCTCGAGCGAAACGCTTGTCCCCAGCACGTTCAATAGCGCGTCCCCTTGGCACGTCCCGCGTTGCGACCCCATGGCGCGTCCCCTGGCACGTCGCCTGGCGCATCCCTTGAGACGTTTCGCGGCGCGTCCTCCTGGCATGTTCCCCTTGTCAATTAGCTCTGGGGCAGCTACTATGTGTTCAGGCAGCTCGAGCTTAAGATCCAGATCAGTTCGGTCAGGACTCGGATGCAAAGGAGGACTCGATCCACGACGCTATAGAGCGCAGTCGCGCCATGGCACATCGCAATTCAGCACGGCGCAGCACAGCACAGCCCTTGGCAGGGTACATCAAGATCGATACACTCAGCATTGCAACTTGGCACGTTCCTTGGCACGTTCCGTGGGGCGTCCCTTGGCGAGTCCCCCTGGCACGTCGCGTGGCGCGTCCCCTGGCACATTCCGTGGCACATCCATTGGCACGTTCCGTAGCGCGTCCCTTTGGCACGTCCTACGGTGCGACCCCATGGCGCGTCCCCTGGCACGTCGCCTGGCGCATCCCTTGGGACGTTTCGCGGCGCGTCCTCCTGGCATGTTCCCCTGTCCATTAGCTCTGGGGCAGCTACTATGTGTTCAGGCAGCTCGAGCTTAAGATCCAGATCAGTTCGGTCAGGACTCGGATGCAAAGGAGGACTCGATCCACGACGCTATAGAGCGCAGTCGCGCCATGGCACATCGCAATTCAGCACGGCGCAGCACAGCACAGCCCTTGGCAGGGTACATCAAGATCGATACACTCAGCATTGCATTTGCCCGTCACCCAATCAGGTGTCTTTGAAAACGCTGCCATGTGTTACAGTTCTATATTCCTTTCCGGGTTCGTGGGGCGATCATGTTTTTCCAGGATTTCCTCTGCCACACAGGAGGGTATTTGACATGTTCTGCTAGAGCGTGAACATGTTGAGTTTTTGCGTGCCCGCTCGAGGATGGTGCGCCCCCCGCGCCAACCAATCGAGGATGTCTCCAGCGAAACGCTTGCTTTGCAAAACTTGAGGGACCTGGGCGCCCCAGCATGCCCCAGGAGGCCCTGGGAGCGCGGACGCGGCGTAATCTACGAGGGATCGCGGAGTTTGGAGCGCGGATCATTCGTAATTTGCAAGGGATCGTGGCCTTCGGAGCGCGAGGCCTTGGCAGCTCGGACGCAGTATAATGCACGAGGGGTCGTAGCCCTTGGAGCGCGGGCGCAGCGTAAAATACGACTGGGGGCTCGGACGCAGCGTGATTTACGAGGGATCGTGGCCCTGGGAGCGCGGGCGCAGCGTAAGTTACAAGGGGTGGGCCCTGGGAGCGCGACCCCAACGTAATTTACGAGGGATCGTGGCCCTGGGAGCGCGGACGCAGTGTAATGTACAAGGGATCGTGGCCTTGGGAGCGCGTCCCGTGGCACGTCCATTGGCACGTTTCGTAGCGCGTCCCCTCGGCACGTCCCGCGATGCGTCCCGGCGGCACGTCCCTTGGCACGTCGCCTAGCGCGTCCCTTGGGACGTTCCGCGGCGCGTCCTCCTGGCATGTTCCTTTGTCAATTAGCTCTGGGGCAGCTACTATGTGCTGAGATAGCTCGAGCTTGAGATCCAGATCAGTTCGGTCAGGACTCGGATGCACAGGAGGACTCGATCCACAACGCTATAGAGCACAATCGTGGCTTGTCACATCGCAGTGCAGCACAGCGCACCCTCGGCACGGTACATCAAGATCGATACACTCAGCATTGCAACTTGGCACGTTCCGTGGCGCGTCCCGTGGCGAGTCCCCCTGGCACGTCGCGCGGCGCGTCCCTTGGCACGTCCCGTGGCACGTCCATTGGCACGTTCCATAGCGCGTCCCTTCGGCACGTCCCGCGGTGCGTCTTCGTGGCACGTCCCTCGGCACGTCGCCTGGTGCGTCCCTTGGGACGTTCCGCGGCGCGTCCTCCTGGCATGTTCCTTTGTCAATTAGCTCTGGGGCAGCTACTATGTGCTGAGGCAGCTCGAGCTTAAGATCCAGAAAAGTTCGGTCAGGACTCGGATGCAAAGGAGGACTCGGTCTACAACGCTATAGAGCACAATCGCGGCATGGCACATCGCAATTCAGCACGGCGCTGCACAGCACAGCCCACGGCACGGTACATCAAGATCGATACATTCAGCATTGCGTTTGTCCGTCGCCCAATCAGGTGTCTTTGAAACGTTGCCATGCCTTACATGTCTATATTCCTTTCCGGGTTCGTGGGCCGATCATGTTTTTTGACAGGGATGGTGGGGGTGGCTCTCATGGTGTGCGCATGGTTCTGGGTTGGCTGCAGGCCGGGTGGGGGAGGGGGTGTTTATGAATAGGGAACAGTGATCAAGCTACCCACCCGCCCGCAAGCCGTCTTGCTCACTCCCACCCGCCTGCCAACACATAAGTAACACCTGGGTGTCAGCATATCGCGTAACAACGCCGCAGAAGCCACGGGTTCCAGATGCACGAGACCGTGGAGGCCCAAGCGTGCTGGGTTTCCAGAACAAATTCGTACAACCGCTCGCTTGTAAGAGTTTCGTCGGACTTCGAGACTGCGGCCTTGTGGTCGGGGTTTCTGGAGCCAGCACTCTTGATGCCATCGTGGGAGCCGTGGAGAGCCTCTGAGGGCCATCTTGGCGGCAACCGATCAAACGCCGCAAGGGGGGGGACGTTCAGTCCCCTTCTATTTGGGGTTAGCCCCCCCTCCGGGGGCCTTCAAGACAGCCTCTCGAGGCCCATTTATTGCCACCTCGGGGCGCTCTTGGGGCCGTTTTGGAGGTCTCGGGGGCCCGGCCTGGAGTTCTCTTGGGCCATCCACCTGGAGGCCTCCTCCTCCTCTGGGACCTTCAAAACCGCTCCTAGGCGTCCTATTGGCGCCAACTTGGGGCGTTCTTGGGGCCAGTTTGGAAGCCTCTTGGGCCCGGTTTGAGCTTTCTTGGTCAACTTTGGAGCAATTTGGAGGTTTCGAAAGCCCATCGGAAACGATCAGGCGAAAAGGCAGCAGCCACTGATGTGTCAAACCAGTCGGTCGGCCACCTGCGCCCAGAAGGCAGGTGGGATCTACTGGCACCCCAGCCGCCCCTGTAAAATATCAATGCAAAATGGTCGCGGGGCGGCCGCGCATGCTCCAAATGTGGAGGCAGAGTGTGATTTGCATTGTCCCGGAAAGGGCGTAGGCCCAGGTTTTTTGTAAGTAGGTGAACTTGTCCCCCAGGCCAGATTTCTGTAGGACGGGCGAATTCTTTCCTTGATACATAACGAGGTCGAGTAGGGCCGGCGAAATAAAATCTGAGGATGTCTCAGGCGAAAGCTTGGTTTTTGAAATCCCGATCGATAAATCACAGGGTGCGGGCCATCCTTATGTTCCTATCGATTGGGCCTTTCTTGGGGCACGCATCCTTGGAAAAGCATGAAAACACATGGGTTCCTAACGCCACCGAGCGGGACAACCGTGAAAAAATACGTGGGTTCCCAACGTCCCCGAGCGGGACTAGCGTGAAGATACGTGGGTTCCTAACGTCCTCGAGCGGGACAAGCGTTAAAATACGTGGGTTCCTAACGCCCCCGAGTCCCCGAGCGAGACAAGCGTGAAAATACGTGGGTTCTCAGCGCTCCCGAGTGGGAGAAGCGAGAAAACACTTGTGTTCCCAACGTCCCCGAGCGGGACAAGCGTGAAACTGGCGTGGGGGAAGGAGGCCCTGGTCGTCTCTTCGACGACGACGACGACGACGACCGGGACGACGACAACGACGACGACGACGAGCCCCCGTGGAGCGTCCTGGCGGCGGGGCAACGCCGGCGCGGTGTCGCTGGCCTGCGGGTGCCTCGCCGCCGCCCTCGTCGTCGTCAAGGAGGGCCCGCGCGGGGGGCGCCCGGTCTTCCTCGAGACCCGACGAGTTCCGAGGGCCGCCGGATGCCCCCAAGGAGCCTTCGAGATGGCGCCACGGGTCAGCCCTGGCGGCCGCGCCTTCCCTGTGCCTTCCTCCCAATCCTCCCATTCCTCTCCCTCCCTTCCTCACTGGGCACCGCGGAGCGTCCGCACCGGGGGAGACCCAGCTCAGGTCGTCAGGTTCCCGCGGTGCGGATTCGGGCGGGGGTCGGGATCCGAGCTTCCCGAGCGGGACAAGCGTGAAGATACGTGGGTTCCTAATGCCCCCGAGCGGGAGAAGCGTGAAAACACACGGGTCCCTACCGCCTCCAGACGGGCTTAGCGTGAAAATATTCAGGTTCCGAACGTTCCTGAGCGAGACAAGCATGAAAACACATGGGTTCCCACGAGTCTCCAGGATGCCCCAGGAAACTCCGGGAGGCCCCAGGAGTGGCTCGAGTCCTCAGTGCGTTGCGCATGCGCATGTTCCTGTAGATTGGGCCTCTCCAGGGCACGGGTCCTCGGTGTTTTACATACGTTCCTATAGATTCCCCTTCTCCTTTGGCCCCGACCCTCGGTGTTCATGTATGTCTTACGTTGGGCATTGCACCCCCAGGGTCAGCCCGGGGGGCCTCCAAGGGATGTTGGGACGTTCTGGTGTTCACATTAATCCCCCACCACCGCCTTCCTCATAACCCCCTTTGCCCTCCTCGTCCTCATTGCCCGCTCCGCCCTTCTCATCTCCCCCTTCGTCCTCTTCGTCGTCATCCTCCTGGTATTGTGTTATTCCTCCTACCCTTCTTTTCATCGTCCCCCCCTTTCTCGTTCGCCTCTTCGTTCATCGTCGTTGTCGCTGGCGCCGCGGAGGGTGGGGAGGTAGGCCGAGGTCGTCGTCGTCCTCCTCCTCCCCCTCCCCCTCCTCCTCCTCCTCCTCCTCGCGCAGCTGCAGCGGCTCGAGTGGATCTCCCTCCTCTCCTCCGCTCTGCATTGTACTCTCGGGGTCAGCCAGCTATCCCATCCCACATCCCACATCTCCGCCACCAGCATGCCGGCGGTTTACTCCAAGAGCGCGGCGCCGCCGCTTCCACCGCAACACGGCGCCGCCGCCTCTCGAGCCAGAATCCTCGGGGCTCTGACGGCGGGCCCCAGCAGCCAAGCCAGCAGCTCGGCGCAGCTGGCGAAATCACCGCCGCCTCCACGTTCGGTTCAGCCAGCGTAGTCGAGACGGGAGGACCGGGGTTAATAAAACAGAATGATGCCATATGTGGGTGAAAGGTTTTGTTCATCGGCGTGGCGCTTCCGCATTCCCATTGTCATGGACCCCTCTCCTTTGCAGGGCGCGTGGAAGTATGGCGAGGGCGCGCCGCAGCCGCCCGACGACAAGTTCGCAAAGCTCGCTCCTGAGGGCCCCTTCGACGGCGGTCGGGCGGCGGCGAGTTGTCCAGCGCGGCGCGGCGTCTGCATGGGCGAATACCCCGTCGCGTCTTGCGCGGCGCATTGCACGGCGGACTGGGCGGTGCCGAGCATGAATTCCCAGAAGATCAAGGCGACGGTGGCCCTCGCCAAGCAAGGGGCCGAAGGGCCGCGGCCGTTCCAAAATCAGCTCGACCCCAAGTACGCGGACCAGCGCCCGCTGTTGCCCATGCGCTACGAGTGCCGCGGCGATCGGGCGCACGGCGACCGTTCGCATTACTTGAAGCCCACGGAGGCCGGCCGAGCGAAGCTATCCAGCGAAAGGCGCAACCAGCGCAAGA
This sequence comes from Prorocentrum cordatum, assembly GCA_963575745.1. NCBI lineage: Eukaryota > Dinophyceae > Prorocentrales > Prorocentraceae > Prorocentrum > Prorocentrum cordatum. Next base: position 202,719 of record CAUYUJ010013492.1, read on the forward strand.
CCTTCTACGGGTGGAGCAGGAAGACAGAGGACAATATTTGCGAGTACCTGACGTCGAAAGCCGAGGAGCGCGTGGCCCCCGAACTGGCCCCTACGCTGCGCGAGGCGTACGTGCTCATGCGCAAGAACGCCGACGTACCGAAGGGGGAGGGGGCCTCGAAAATCATTATGTCGAGGCCTCGGTGTGCAGCGCGACTGGTTTCCAAATGACATCGACATCTTCGTCGCCGAAGGGAGGCACGTCGATTTCATTGCCGACGCCTACGACGCCGATTGAGAAAGCCAACCCATCTCTCCCACGACGATTCCTCCTCCTGGCGGGGAGGAGGACGCCGGGCACGTGGCCGAGATGCACGTGGCCGCGGCCGTGGATGCCGGGCTGCAACCGCTGCTACCCGAGCTCGCGGCGGCGCAGGCTGTCGCGGCGGCCGAGGCATTCGAGGAGCTCCGCGGCCTGGTCCGCCCGCGGCACGCCCGCCGCCACCGCCCGGGCCACCGCGCTTTGACGTCGGTCGTCGTTCGCCCCCGGCAGCCAGAAGGATGTCCGTCGGATCTCCGGCGCCTGGTTCGCCCCATCAACATCGCGCTCGCCCGGGTGCCCGGGTGTGCGTCCCAGGCGGTTGATTTTCTTGGTCTCGTCTGGGATGGGTTTGACTTGGCACCCTGCGCAGTGAGCGCGCGCGCAGGCGACGATCTCCTCCCGTTGTTCGTGCACGCCCGGCACCCTCACCGCCTCGGAGAGGCGCGCGCTCTTCTTCAACCCAGAGGCGGCGGGCCGCCGCAAGTTGGAGGAGATCGAGAGGATGATTCATCGAGCGAGGAAGTACGCGGCCCGCGGCTTCACGTTCTTGATGCCGCCCACTGCGGTTCTCAGCTCGCTGACGCCGGCTGAGGGGCGCTCCGCTGCCCCGAATGTACCCGCAGGGTCAGCCAGTTTATTCATTTCTTCTCGGGGCATTGCACCGTCCGGGTTAGCCGTCGTTTTCCTCCTCTCTGCCTGGCATTGCACCTTCTGGGTCAGCCAGGTCTCTCGCGCCCGCAGGACCAGCCTTCGTCTTTTCTTTTTGACGCTCAGCATTGCACTCGCGGGGTCAGCCAGTTCTCTCTACGTGCCTCCTTCTTCTCCCCGCTGGGCTCTGCGCCCGCAGGGTCAGCCCTCGTCTCTACATCTCCACCCTCAGGGCCAGCCTCGAATGCCCTCCGTTCTGTTCGGCACTGCACCCCGGGGATGAGCGGATGTCACGCATCTCCTTCCTCTCCGCGAGGCGCGCGCGCCCGCGGGGTCTCGCCTCCGTCAACTTGGTCGAAAACTGCGATCGCAAGTTCTCGACTGGGTGGCACGCGCTTCACGCTGGGCGCCAGGGCACAGATATCGCGAGGCGCGCCGCCGCCACGTGCCCCGACCTCCTGCGCGGCTGCGAGGCAGGGCACTACCGAGGCGCGGTCGTCGGCCTCGCGCGCATAGCCGAACACCGTGGAAAGGAGGATTGCAACGGGCACGCGCGGGCGATTGGGCCAGCGCGCAACGCGCTGTCGGCGCCCGCGCTGCTCGGCCGCCTGGCGACCGCGAGGGGGGCCGAGGCCAGCGGCCACTGCCCGCGGAAGTGCGGAGCGACGTTTTGGAGCAGATCCGCGATGGCGACTGCGCGCCGACGTTCTTCGACACCGGCGCGCTCGCGGCGCCTGCGTAGGTTGCCACTTCCGAACCGCGGGCGCGTTTGCGCCCGGAGGGCCAGCCTCCGCGCCCGGATTTTCTCAGTCGCTCAGCCGCCTCGCCCCTCTTCCGCTCAACCCGGCAGCGCGCGGAGTCGGCTCGGCCTCTCTCCCCCGCCCCAACGCCCGCTGCGCCCGAGCCCCTGCGTTTCTTCCTCCCTGCCCAGCGCTGCGCCCTCAGGGCCAGTTGATTTTCCTATTATTCCCTCGTTCAGCGACGGGCATTGCACCCGCAGGGCCCGCCCATGCACCCACTGAGTCGGGCTTGTTATTGAATGCCGCGCCTTCGACTTCCACCGCCTTCTTCTCCTCCTCTCCGTCGGGCCCTGCGCCCTCGGTCGGGGTCCGCCCGTGCACCCGCCGAGTCAGGTCTGTTCCTGACTTCCGCGCCCTCGACCTCCACCTCCTTCTCCTCCTCTCCGTCGGGCTCGGCGCCCTCGGCCCGCCCATGCCAAGCTCCGCCCCTGCTCAGCGTTGCGCTCTCAGGGTCAGTCGTGCGTATTTCTCGCGCCTCCTCGTTCCCTGTTATTTGTGCACGTTAGGCATGCGCCCCCAGGGTCAGCCCTCGCACCCCGTGCTCTGCCTGGCGGGGGCCGGGGTGCTCCTTGGGCCGCCGCGCTTTCGCTGACATTGCCCTCGCAATGTTCGTGACCTCGTTGAGCCGATTTGTTCAAGGAGAACGCTGCGACTTGATTCCTCCTCGGGACTGACTCGGATCTTGAGCTCGAGTTGGTTGACATCTCCGCACCATCATCACCACCGCCATATTCATGACCATCAATGAGCCCGCTGGGGCCTCTCGGGGCCGAAATCTTACGCTAACTGATTTGGATATTAAGTTATTTCTCCTCTGTGTCTTCATGTTATTTCGAAGAGCTTCTGAGCCCGCGCTATGAATTCAGGCAGCTCGAATTCAAGATCCAGATCAGTTCGGTCAGGAGTCGGGCGCCAAGGACGACTTGATCCACAATGCAATAGCGCACAGCGTAGTTCAAAGGAACACAACGCATTTCAAGTCTGCACAGCATGGCACAGCGCAGCACAGTCAGTGGCACTGTACATCATCGTTACCTTGAGCATTGCAATTGCCCGTCGACCAATTAGGTGTCTGAAGCGTTTCCATGCTTTTCACTTCTATATTCCTGTCCGTGTTTGTGGGTTGATCATGCTTTTCCCGGAAAGGGCGTGGGCCCAGGGTTCTCTTCTAGTTTTGTTACCCTTCGGTTTCGGCCAGCGAAATGATTTGCGAAAATAACGAGGTCGCGTAGGGCGGGCGAAAATATTTCCAACCGTCCTGTGGTGTTGCGTCTTCGTTTTGAAGAGGCGGTCCCCGCGTCTCCCTTCCCTCCTTCCTCCCCCTCCCCCTTCCTCCTTCCTCCTTGCGTTTCACCCCGAAGCCCCCAGTAGGACCGCCCTCGTGCGGCCGGCAAACCCAATTTGGCATTTTCACCCACCCACTGCAGTGCTTCGTAGCCCCATAGGGACCTTCACCGACGCCCCCACTGGGACCGCCCGCATGCGTCCCGGAAACCCAATTTGGCATTTTCACCCACCCAGTACGACGCTTCGTGGCCCCATAGGGAGCTCCACAGAAACCCCCAGTGGGACCGCCCCCATGCGTCCCGGAAACCATATTTGGCTTTTTCACCCACCCAATACAGCGCTTCGCGGCCCCACAGGGAGCTCCACCGAAGCCTCCAGTGGGACCATTCGCATGCGCCCCGGCAACCCAGTTTGGCACTTTGACACACCCAATACAGCGCTTCGCGGCCGCATGGGATGCTCCACCGAAGCCCCCAGTGGGAACGCCCGCGTGCGTCCCGCAAACACAATTTATCATTTTCACCCACCCATTGCAGCGCTTCGTGGCCTCATAGGGAGCTTCACCGACGCCCCCAGTGGGACCGCCCGCATGCGCCCCGGAAGCCCAATTTGGCATTTTCACCCACACAGTGCGGCGCTTCGTGGCCCCATAACTCCACCGAAGCCCCCGCAGGGACCGTCCGCGCGTCCCGAAAACCTACCTTGGAATTTCCACCCACCCACTGCAACGTTTCGTGGCCCCATAAGGAGCTCCGCCGACGGCCCCAGCGCTACCGCCCGCATGCGCTACCCCCCACCCAGTACATTTCCGTGGTCCCATAGGGCGTTTCACCTAAGCCCCCAGAGGGGCCGCCCGCATGCGCCCCACGGACCCAATTTGACATTTTCACCTAGTACAGCGCTTCGTGGCCCCTTAGGGAGCTCCACCGACGGCCCCAGTGCTACCGCCCGCGTGCGTTCCCCCCACCCAGTGCAGCGCTTCGTGGCCCCATAGGGAGCTTCACCGAAAAAGAGATTAACAATTGCGGCACCCACAAGTGCATATGGTTGGGTCTTTTGCCAAAAGAATGTTTGAAGATGTCTCGAGCGAAACGCTTGTTTTTCAGAATGTGATGAGGATGTCTCGAGCGAAACGCTGGTTTTGCAGAGTTGGGGGTGTCTCGAGCAGGGGCCTCGTGGGGGGCCAGAATTCAGAGGATGGGCCACGGGGGTTTCCAACATGGTTGTCCGTCGCTGGCGCCCCAGACGACCGCGTGTTGGATATCCCCCCTGGGTGGGCTGGAATCGTGAGTTTTTACGTGTGCAGGCCATCGGGGGGGTATCTAACATGGTGGTCCCGAGCTGGAATCACGTGTTTTCACTTGTCCAGCCCACCCACGGGGGTATTTAACATGGTGGCCCCGGACTGGAACCCCGTGTTTCCACATGTTCAGGCCACCCATGAGGGGTATCTAACATGGTGGTCCTGCGCTGGAACCGCGTGTTTCCAAGTGTGTGGTCCTGTGCTGGAGCCTTGTGTTTTTACATGTCCAGGCCACCCAGGGGGGTATCCAACATGATTGTCCCGAACTGGAGCCACGTGTTTTTACGTGTCCAGGCCGCCAATGCGGGGATATCCAACCCCAACGCCGGATTATCAGGAAATGAACGGGGGGCCGAAGAGCGTTACCCGAACACATATCCCATTACAGAAAAGTTATGTTTCTTGCTCTGGACAGGGGGTGGTGCTTTGGAGGCCTCTCCAGGGAAGACATTGCGAGGATGTCTCGAGCAGGAGCGCGAATTCAGCGCATCCAGGCCACGCAGGGGGGTATCTAGCATGGTTGTCCCGAGCTGGAATCATGTGTTTTCACATGTCCAGCCCACCCAGGGGGGTATATAACATGGTGGTCCCGAGCTGGAATTACTTACTTTTATTTGTTCAGGCCACCCATGACGGGTATCTAACATGGTGGTCTTGCGCTGGAACCGCGTGTTTCCAAGTGTCCAGGCCACCCAGGGGGGTATCTAACATGGTGGTCATGTGCTGGAACATCGTGTTTGCACGTGTCCAGGCCACCCAGGGGGGTATATCACATGATTGTCCCGAACTGGAACTACGTGTTTTTACGTGTCCAGGCCGCCAATGCGGGGATATCCAACATGGCGTCGGGCCCAACGCCGGATTATCAGGAAATGAACGGGGGGCCGAAGAGCGCTACCCGAGCACATATACCAATACAGAAAAGTTATGTTTTCTTGCTCTGGACAGGGGGTTGCGCTTTGGGGGCCTCTCTAGGGAAGACATTGCGAGGATGTCTCAAGCGGGAGCGCGAATTCAGCGCATTCGGGCCACGCAGGGGGTATCTAACCTAGTTGTGCCGAGCTGGAACCACGTGTGTTTACATGTCCAGCCCACCCAGGGGGGTAACTAACATGATTGTCCCGAGCAAGGACCACGTATTTTAACGTGTCCAGGCCACTCAGGGGTGTATCTAACATGGTTGTCCCAAGCTGGCACCACGTGTTTTTACGTGTCCAGGCCACCCAGGGGGGCATCTATGATGGTTGTCCCGAGCAAGGGCCACGTGTTTTAACGTGTCCAGGCCACTCAGGGGTGTATCTGGCATGGTGGCCCAGAGCTGGCACCCACGTTTTCACGTGTCCAGGCCACCCAGGGGGGTATCGAACATGATTGTCCAGAGTTGGCACCACGTGGTTTTACGTGTCCAGGCCACGCAGGGGGTATCTAACATGGTTGTGCCGAATTGGAACCACGTGTTTGTACGTGTCCAGGCCGCGCAGGGGGTATCTGACATGATTGCTCCGAGCAAGGACCATGTGTTCTAACGTGTCCAGGCCACCCAGGGGTGTATCTAACATGGTTGCCCAGAGTTGGTCCCACGTGCTTTTACGTGTCCAGGCCGCCCAGGGCGGTATTTAACATGGCGGAGCCAGGTGCTTCAACGTGTCCAGGCCACCTAGTGGGTGTCTAACATGGGCCTCTTGGAGCCTTCCCGGATGCCTTGAACGGACGTCTAACATGAAGATGTGTTGATGATGTCTCGAGCGAACCATTTGTCTTCACGTGTCCAGTGCGCCCAGGCGGATGTCTAGCATGAGGTGGCACGTCCATTGGCACGTTCCGTAGCGCGTCCCCTTGGCACGTCCCGCAGTGCGTCCCCGTGGCACGTCCCCTGGGCACGTCGCCTGGCGCATCCCTCGGGACGTTCCGCGGCGCGTCCTCATGGCATGGTCCCCTCACAAGGAGGGAGATGCACGACAGGATTCAGAGGCAGCAGCTTGTTTTTGAATGGCACAAAAGTTATGGAATCGCACGGTCAGGGTGTATTTTATAGCACGGGTTATTCCTTCAGCATTTCCGAGTGTACACGCTTACTCGGACGAGCCGATCGAGGATTCCGACCTGGAGATGGACGCTCAGCGCAGTATCACGCTACTTGGAGCGAGCTGGGCATTAGTGCGACCCCAGCGGTTCCGAGCCGAAGAGTTCCATGGACGAGATGGGGAAAATTGAGGGTGAATCGGGATCTGACAATTCTTGGGTGGGCCTCTCCTGGGGACGTTCTCAAGGCCTACGTGTTCGTGTGGCTGTGCCGGCTGCATGTCACAGACGCTAGGTGATTATTGGCGAAGGCTACGGTATCCAAACGGCTACGGTTACCAATCAAGGCTACGGTAATGATCAGAGGAAGTTCGTAAATTGAGGCTGTGTCGACTTTTCGGCTGCAAGAAAGGTAGGAGCTGTGGTTTTCATGCGTATTTCAGCCTCTCGTCCTCCTTCGCCTCCGTCCCGCCTCCCTTGTGTGCCGCCGTTGTGGCTCACGAGGGCCTTTGAGTCATCTGGCGCGCAGGCGACGGGCGGGCGCGCCCTAGCTCCTGCAAAAGGAAAGATAACGTGCTCTCTTACAGCACGGGTCCCCCTACTTGTACTTCGTGTCTCCATGCATTCCATACAGTTCTTCCTGTACATTCCACAGGGCAGGATGTCTCGAGCGAAATGTTTGTCTTCACGTGTCCAGGTCGCCCAGGCGGATGTTTAACATGAGGATGCGGGCAGGATGTCTCGAGCGAAACGCTTGTTATCACGCTTCCAGGTTGTCCGGGCGGATGTATAGCATGAGGATGTGTTGAAAACTTTTCGAGCCAGACGCTTGGCTTCACATGTCCAGGTCGCCCAGTCGGATGTATAACAGGAGGATGTGTTGCGGGTGTCTCGAGCGAGACGCTTGTTATCACGTGTCCTTGTCGCCCAGGCGGATGTCGAACATGAGGTTGTGTTGAAGATGTTTCGAGCGAAACGCTTGTCGCAGTAGAGCGCATCGCATTCCAACCCCGCCCGTCGGTGGGCACGTCCCGTGGCAGGCCTTTGACATGTCCAGAGCACGTCCCCTGACACGTCCCCTGACGCCCCCTGGCGCATCCCCTCTTGCGCCCCTGGCACATCCTGTGGCGCGTCCTTGAGCCTGTGCCCCGTGTCGCGACGTTGATTTCCAGAGCTGGGTCTGATTGTGAGGCCGCGTTGATTGAACGTCCCGCACTTTTGAATTTCAATTAGCTTTGGGGCAGCTATTAATCCCAACCATCCTGCGGTGCTGGGTCCTCGTTTTGAAGAGACAGCGCCCCGCGTCCCACCTCCTTCCTTCCTCCTCCTCCCCATCACCCCTCCTCCCCCTCCTTGCCTCTGCTCTCGGCACACCTCTCACACGCTTCGTAGCCCCATGGGGAGCTCCACCGAATGACCCAGTGGTTGCTCTCGCATGTGGTTCCCCCACCCAGGGCAGCGCTTCGTGGCCCCATGGTGAGCTCCACCGAAGGCCCCAGCGGCTGCTCTCGCATTCTGTTCCCCCACCCAGGGCAGCGCTTCGTGGCCCCATAGGGAGCTCCACCGAAGGCCCCCGTGGCTGCTCTCGCATGCGTTCCCCCCCACCCAGGGCAGCCCACCGAAGGCCCCAGTGGCTGCTCTCGCATGCGGTTCCCCCTCCCAGGGCAGCGCTTCGTGGCCTCATAGGGAGCTCCACCGAAGGCCCCAGTGGCTGTTTTCGCATGCGGTTCCCCCACCCAGGGCAGCGCTTCGTGCCCTTATGGGGAGCTCCACCGAAGGCCCCAGTGGCTGCTCTCGCATGCGGTTCCCCCACCCAGGGCAGCGCTTCGTGGCCCCATAGGGAGCTCCACCGAAGGCCCCAGTGGCTGCTCTCGCATGCGGCTCCCCCGCCCAGGGCAGCGCTTCGTGGCCCCAAGGAGCTCCACCGAAGGCCCCAGTGGCTGCTCTCGCATGCGGTTCCCCCGCCCAGGGCAGCGCTTTCGTGGCCCCATAGGGAGCTCCACCGAAGGCCCCAGTGGCTGCTCCCGCATGCGGTTCCCCCACCCAGGGCAGCGCTTCGTGGCCCCATAGGGAGCTCCACCGAAGGCCCCAGCGGCTGCTCTCGCATGCGGTTCCCCCACCCAGGGCAGCGTTTCGTGGCCCCACTGGGGAACTCCATCGAAGGCCCCCGTGGCTGCTCTCGCATGCGTTCCCCCCCACCCAGGGCAGCGCTTCGTGGCCCCACTGGGGAACTCCATCGAAGGCCCCCGTGGCTGCTCTCGCATGCGGTTCCCCCACCCATGGCAGCGCTCCGTGGCCACATTTGAGAGCTCCACCGAAGGCCCCAGTGGCTGCTCTCGCATGCGGTTCCCCCACCCAGGGCAGCGCTTCGTGGCCCCATAGGGAGCTCCACCGAAGGCCCCAGTGGCGCAGTTCGCATGCAGTTCCCCCACCCAGGGCAGCGCTTCGTGGCCCCATAGGGAGCTCCACCGAAGGCCCCAGTGGTTGCTGTCGCATCACGTAAGAGTCTGTTGGTAGACGGGGAGGCGGTCCTTGCCTAGATCACGAAAACTCTACCAGAAGCCGTTGGCAGTCTTCCACGCGTTAACGTGCCAGGGGGCACGGTGGCGGATCCCATTAGCTGACTCGCGTTGTTGGCCCGCATCACCGGAGGAAGAGAAAGTGCGTGTGTGTGTGCGCGTGTGTGCGCTTGATCCTTTCATGTGACACCCTCGCCACTGGCCGACCCCTTCTTGGCCACTCTCCCGACCGTTCTTGGCCACTCTCCCGGCCATTCTGGCGGTTCCCGAAAGAAATGACGCCGAAACATTTGGTAGAGACGCCGAAAGAAATGACGCCGAAAGAAATGACGCCGAAACAGTTGGTAGAGATGCTTGTGCCTTTCTATTCTCCATTCGCCGTTCCCTTGCTCCGCCGAGTTTCCGCATTCCGCGCCCCCCCGCGCCAGGAGTCCAAGTGACGGGGAGCTCGGACGGCGGGCTTCTGCACCGCTTTCTTGGCGCATTAATCTCCAGGGGGTCGCGCATTGGGTGAGGAGGAGGAGGAGGGAGGAGGGAGGAGGGAGGAGGGAGGAGGGAGAAGGGAGGAGGGAGGAGGGAGGAGGGAGGAAGGAGGAGGGAGGAGGAGGGAGGAGGAGGAGGAGGAGGAGGAGGAGGAGGAGGAGGAGGTCTTGAGAGAAGGTGCATTGTGGGGAGTGTGCTTGGCCGTGAAGCGCTGGGCGCAAAGGTGCGTTGCACGTGATCCAGACAAGTGGTTCGCGATGCGCAGCCCTTGCGTAAGATCGACTGCGAAGGAAATATTCGTGCGCGAATTTGCAGCCAAGAATAAGAAGGGGGAGAAGGAGGGGGAGCTGCGGCTGGGGGTCCTCCTTTATCCCTCTCGTGCTCTGCTGGTGGTATGCTGGAGGCGGCGCAAACCAAGTCAAAACAGTGCTGCTACGAAAACACACCCGTCCCAGTCTCTGGCCATCAGGTTTGGCAGCCCGAGCTCTGTCTCTTGGGTGCCGCAGCCAGGACGTCTGTGCGAGCCGCCCGATATTTCGGCGCCGCGCCTGCCCTGTGGTTCGACAGTCAGGGGCCGCCAGCTGTGATGCGGTGCGGCTTTCAGACCCCGTCTGGGCACGCCGAATCGTGCCGAACGGTCAGATCAGAACTACCCTCCATCCGTAAAACCGTTTGGCAGTTCAAGTTTCAAGATCGTGAGGCTTAAGGACCCTTCACGCGAGGGCTAGGTTTAAACAGGAGCCGCCCTCCGTCTGTGTAAACTGTTCAAGTTTCAAGCTCCATGAGTATGGAGTCGATGAAGCCTCAGGTGGAGTCCACATTTTTAAGGGGTACCGTCGTCCATCCAGGTAAGTGTTGGGAACTTGAAGCTTTATGGGCATGAAGATCAGAAGAGGTCTGGAGCGAGAGCCAGCTTGTGAAAGCAATCCGCCCTCCATCTGTGTAAGTGCCGAAACTTGGACGAATGTCCACGGCGCTAAGGCGAATGTCATATTTTGGAAATTGCCTGCTTTCCATCAGTGCAGTTGCTGAAGATTCTTGAAGACGACAGTGCACGGTGCTAGTTTGAATTTCTGCTTTATCGCAAACGTATTATCAGTTCGATGTATATGTAGATGTGCATTTCGGTTGGATTGTTGTTTGTATTTCGGTGTGCGTGTCGATGTACATGCCGACTGCAACTGAATCAGCATTTCGATGTGCATGTCGATTTTGATGTCAGAATATGTTCGATGTGCATGGCAATTTCAATTTCGAATGACGCTAGATTTACACGTCGAAAGTAATATCGTTTGACAACCCACGAGACAACAACCGGACAACGAACAGGACAATCTGCAGAACAACCAACAGCCACGGGACAGCCACAGGACAACCATGGGACAACCCACGGGACGACCCCGCATGGCACCGCGAGACGGAGACGTAACATGTTTGCCCCACTTGGCCTTACCCTCGGTCGACACATCGTCGCCCTCGCGCAGCTTCGCCTCGCACGCACGACACGAAGCGAAACCGAAACCAAGTTTCGGTTTAGGCGTCACTTCGTTCTCGCCCCCAATTTCTGATGTCGTAAACGCCCACATTCCATCCGTGTGGATTGTGCCCGGTGTCGATGCGAGGGCCATTGTTGAAATCGAACCGTCGTAAGTGTTCGGCCTTGAAGCTGCAGGATCATAGGCCGTAATGAAGTCTCAGGCGAATCGCCCAGCCCACCTTACCAACATGTCTGGTGGTACGGCGACGAGGAGTCATGGATAAAGGGTGGAAGACGAGGACGAGGAAGATGAGGAGCAGGGGTAGGAGCAGGAAAAGGAGGGGGAAGGAGTTGGGAGGAGGATGAGGGGGAGGAGGAGGAGGCGGAGTGAGAGGACGAGGACAAGGTGGCTGGAGGTTTCAGGGGGTTGGGGAGCGTTTGAGGGGGGTGGAAGGTTTCGAGGGGATCCCCTGCCTCCTTCCTCCCAGATTCCTTCCCCACCTCCCCTCCGCCTCCACCTCCATCATCCCTCGTGCTTCCCTCTATCAAGTTTTGTTTCCCTACTCGTGCTCACTATCCCTGATCTTTCCTCCCTCCCCTCGCTCTCCCTCCCCATCTCTCCACGCCTCGCGGAGTGGCTCCTGATTGCCAGCTTCGATTGCTTCAGGCCTATCCGCATTCGCAACAGATTCCAGAGTCTCGAGTGGTGTCGTTTATGCTCGGTGTATTCGGCATAGCCCGCTTGCCTAAGTCCTCCTTCAGGGTGCTCAATGGCCCCTGGGCCCGTTTCAACTTGCGGTCCAAACTTCGCCACTGGGGCAGCGAGTGATCCTCGCTGGCTCGAGGCACGTTCCATCCAGATGCTTGCAGAGAAGAGCGAGAACACAGGCGATATTCAGAGCGGACACAGTATCATCGGAGTTGTCCGCGCAGATGTGCAAATATTTGTCTTGGCGGTATTGCTATGTGGTCCTCTCTCGGCCAACCTTGTGACAATGATGAGTCTGGAAAGAAGAAGGGGGGCCCTATCGATTCTAACCCCCAGTCTGGATCTTACATTCTTGATATCAGCTAGGCGCGTGAAAGATTAACAGTTTCTTTGGGCGGGGCATCCTGGGAGGATAGGGGCTGGTCAGAAGAAGGGGCCTCTTAGTGGAAAGGGCCAGGAGGCTTCCTCGTGGAAGGGAGGAGCTTTTATTGGAGGGCGGGAAAATTAGACTCTGGGTGGCGCTAATGGTGCTGCTTTCCGCAGTTGATGGAGCGGAGGATGACCGTCCTCGCCTCTGTCATAGAATGAATCTCAGGCATGCTAGCGATATTGCTACTGCGGCTGTATTGCAAGGGAAAGCACTTTGTCGAATGGTGCACCATAGATCTCGAAGCGGCATCCACTTTAACACTCTTCTCGCCATCCTGCTCCTCCTTATCTTCCTCGGTTGGGTCAGCACGCTCAGGGTTTGGTTTGCCGAATTGCCTGCGGGTAGCTAGTCTGCTCTATCGCTCCGCTCATTCCGCCAGCCCGCGTTGTATCATTGGTGGCACTAGCTTGCGTGCTCACGGGGGCTGAAACAGTAGTTGACGGTGGTCGTCTCTGAGCTGTCGCGTGAGATTTCACCTGGGGGGGAGAGGGCGGAAGGATAATTGCAAGGCAAGGCTCAACGGAGCACGCCCCCGCCGAAGTTCCGTCAGTGAAGTTCTTAACCTCGAAAAAGCAAAAACGTTCAGCGGTCGGAGCCCTCGAATTTGATGTTGCAAGTGTTTTCAAGTGTGGAGGTACTGCAGCGCCATTTGAGGGACCCCTTGCCTGATTGGGCGCCGTTCCGTGCACCTTTGGAACCGTTTGAAGTATTTGGGGAATCATGCTGGGTTGGGAGAATGGGCATGGGAAAACATTAGATTTGGCACGTCCGAGGGATGGACGAGTCGGGTGGTAAATGAGGTACGAGGGCGGAAGGCTAAGATTAATCAGACGAAGAGCAGTGAGTATGGATGGAGAAGAGGAGAAACAATGAGAGGAGCGAGATGGACTGAGACGGAGATAGCATGCGAAGGATGGCGGATATTGGATGAGGGTAGAGGGAGGGAGGTGGAGTGAGGAAGTCGGAAGGTGGAGTCGGAGCCGGATGCTGGAAAGGAGGTAATTGGAGGGAAGCGGAGGGCGGGAAGAAGGAATGACGGAGGTAGAGAGGAGGCGGAGCAACAAGGAGGAAATTTGGAGAGGCGGATGGGGAGGGGGGAGGCGGTGGAGGGACGAAGAGATGAAGGTGAGGGGTGAGGGGACAGGCGGAGGAGGGATGACGGAGGGAGGGAGGAGGGAAGAGCAGTCGGGGGCAGGAGAGAGTGAGGGCCCTCGCGCAGAGGATTTCTGCTCGCTGGGAGACCGTGCCCCCGGCGCCGCAGCAACGATCTTACTTGTGATATTGCGGGGGACAAGGCCAGCTATGATCGTCCCAGAAGGGATCCCTGGAGTCCCCTCCAGGGGCATCTCGGGGGCCTCTGGGGGGCTTCTAGGGAGATATTGGGGACATGCTGGCCGTCTCGGAGGCCTGCCTTCTTGGGGACCTCTTGGGCCGTCTGGGGATGATCTAGGGCCATATTAAGACTTTCTTGGAGACGTCTAACCTGTAGGAAACCTCAAGAAGTGTGAAGGCTGAAATCTATCATGCATGCCAGCGTTCACCCCAGCCACAGCCAAGTGAGATGCTGCACTGTGGATGTGTAAGCTACGTAGTGTGATACATGAGACGTGATCTATCTAGTGTGAGCTGTGTGATGCAAGCTTACGTGGCGCAAAATGTGAAGTGCCGTGTATGTGTTGCCAGCTATGTGGTGTAAGCCAGGTGGTGCAATCAGTGTGGTGCGATATCTGGGGTGAGAGCTATGTAGTACAAGCAGTGTGGTACGATGTATGCGATGCAGGCTATAGGCTGCTATCTGAGTGGTGCAATGTGTGCAGTGCAGCTTCTGCGGTGTGCACTACGCGGTGTATGCTATGATGCGTGAGCTATGCGGCGTAAGCTGCGTGGTGCGATATGCATGGTTTGAGCTATGCCGTGTACGCACGGGGCTCCAACGAGGTGCCCACGGGCGGCAGCGTGGCGGAACCTCGGCGGACCCACCCAGCGCACCGGCCGCCCACGAGGCGCCCACGGGCGGCTGCGTGGCGAAACCTCGGCGGACCCACCGAGCGCACGGGGCGCCCACGAGGCCCCCACGGGCGGTAGCGTGGCGAACCTCGGCGGACCTCCATTCGCGGTTGGCGAAATTTCGGTCGACCCATCGAATTCGTTAGGGACAGAAGCAAGAAGTCCTGAGTGTGAGCACCGTTTCGGGAAAAAAACGTTTGGATATTTGTATGTTGTCCGTCTTCGGGGTCTCATGGGCTGTCGTCTTGAGGCCGTCTTGGGCCGTCTCGGAGCACTATTTTTGGGCCGTCGCGAGGCTCTTGGAGCTCCCTTGGGGCGCTCCTGGATTGTAGTGGGGGCCTCGAGGGGGAACATGCTGGGGCATTCCTCTTCTGGGGACCCCAAGCAACTAGGCGTATACAAATGTTATGGATTTCTTGCCGGCCGGAGATTCTACCACGTCTTTAGCCCATTGGGCTGGCGAATTCATATGCTCCAGATGACGAGGACCAGCAGCAGCATAAGGAGCAGCATAAGGACGAGTCTGCCTTGCAGCGTCAGCTTGGCTTTCGAGTGCGTCCGCTTGTCTTCCAGTTCGAGCTGCATCTTGGTGGTTTCGCTTCGATTAAGGCTTCGCATTACGTACCCGAAGCTCTCCGCGCAGGGTCAGCTGGTGGTAGTCTTCCCCCACCCCCTCCGAAAAAACATCCTTAACCCCCCATGCAGGTTATTTTTAGTCGGGTTCCTACCCTCCCTCCCCACAGCATGACAACTAAACCCTTTTTGCAGGATGTTTTCGCTGGGCCTAGCCAGCCCTTTCTCTGAAAACCTTTTCAAACTTCCATGAACTGCATGCAGTTGTATTTCTGGGATTGCAAAATATTCCTGAGCTCCTTGCAGGATCTTCTTGTTGGGGTCTGGCTGGAAACCCAACTAAACCCTTTTGCAGAGGTGCTTTTTGAGTTTGGGGGGTCCGACCCCCCTCTGAAAGCACCCCCACCGCACTTTCAGGGAGGGAAGCGACCCTTCATTTGAAACCTTTTTCAACTCTTCAGGCTTAAACCTTCATTGGCCCAAGTGGCTGTCCATCGCGGACGGTACGGGGTGCTAGCAGCATACTGGGTGCTCACGGAATCCCCCAGACCCGGCACTTGGGCAGGGGAGGAGCGAGTTGTTCGCGCAAGGGTGACAAAAAACAGCTCCGCGCTCCGACCACTCTTGCTGTCTCCTACCCCCCTTCAGGCTTCTTGCTGGATTTCTGTTGGGGGAGGGTCCGGCCGCATGCGGATCGACTCCCAGCCGACTTGGACGAATCCGAACCAAATGGCACGCAGCTTTTAGCGCAGGGAGGCAAAATGGTACCACTTCCGAGCTGCCAAGGATCCTCCGAATAGGGCTCTCTGTGTGAAGCATTTTCAGATGATCGACAAAGCAAAGATTTCTTTACATGCGTACATATTTGTGGGCATCAGCATGATTGCCCTAGTTGGGATTGGTACCGCTTCGTCGGTTTGTTTAGTTACGGTTTAAGCACGGTTGCGGTTGGTAGCACGTGGAAGCACAGACGAGATTGAACACATTGCGGCGCAATGCAACGCAGCGCACCATTGCCCCGAAGCTTCTGCCTCCGTTGTGGGTCGTCTCTGCATCCGAGTCTCTCGTGAGACCGCGCTCTTTCCGGTCGGCATCTCCGATCGACCGCGCCCGTTTTGCCACTTTGTGGTCATCCATCGGAGGAGCCTTCGGCGGGGCCTCGCCCACCGCCCATCTTGCTTGGGGGAATTCGGGAAGCCTTGGGATACAGATAAGTCGCTCCAGACCGTTTGGACACGCGGTCAGAGCATTCCGAAGCGCTCTGGAGCGACCGCGGCGCGGCGCCCAATACATCCTCCATACCCGCTGGCTCTCGGGGACTCCCGACTTGTCTCATCCCGATGTGTCATGATGTGTCCTCTTTTTGCAGTCGTCTCAGGAGGGGAGGGGAGGAGGGGAGTGAGGGGAGGGAGGAGGGCAGGGAGGAAGGGGAGGGAGATGGATGAGGGGAGGAGGGGACGGGAGGGGAGGGGAGGGGAGGGAGGAAGGGGAGAGAGGAAGGGGAGAGGAGGAGGAGAGGGAGGGAAGGGAGCGCAAGGAGGGCAGGGAGGACGGGAAGAAAGGAGGAGGGAGGGAGGATGGAAGGAAGGGAAGAAGGGAGAGAGGGACGGGAGGACAGGGAGGTCAGAGAGGAAGGAAGGGGCGGAGCCTGGACAGTGCGGCACCAGAGAGGCAAATGAGAGCAGGCGCGTGCTATTCAGCTGTGGGAGAGAAGATAAGAAAGAGCGTGCCCGTACGGAACTCATTACTAAAGGGGGGGACCCAGCTTCAAGCTACCCCTTCCCCCTCCCCTTTCTTCGAAAAGGGGCGGGGGAGCTTCCGAAGCTACCCCCCTCCTCCCTCCCCTTTGGAAGCATTTTTGAGCTGGGGGGGCCCTGTCTGAAGGGGGGGTTCTTCGAAGCTATCCCTTTTCTGGAGCAGAAGGTGAGCCCAGGCATCCCTTTCAAAGAGGGGGGAGCTTCGGAAGCTACCCCCCCTCCTTTTTCTGTCTAGACACAGGGGGGGGGGGGGGGGGCTTCAAGCTACCCCCCTCCCCCCTCCTTTGCAAAGGGGGGGGGGGGGCTTCAGAAGCTACCCCCCTTCCCTTCCGGGGCTCTGGCAAAATGGCGGAATCCCTGACGACAGGTGGCACCACAGCGTTAGAGAATGCATTGGAGAATAACGACGACCCCTGGTTCGTTTTCTTGTTTTTCTTGTTTTCTCGGCCATTGGTTCGTAGTCTCGTTTTCTCGGGCTCTGATTCCATTTATCGTTTTCTCATGTTCTCGGCCCCTGGTTCGATTTCTTGTTTTCTCCTGTCTTCGGCTCCTGGGTCGCGGTCTCGTTTTCTCTGACCCTGGTCCGTATTTTCGTTTTCTCGTTTTCTCGGCGCCTGGGTCGTGGTCCAGTTTTCTCGGACCCTGCTTCGTTTTCTCGTTTTCTCGGCCCCTGGGTCGTGGTTTCGTTTTCCCGGACGTTGGTGAGTATTCTCGTTTTCTCCTTGTCTCGGCCCCCGGGTGGTGGTCTCGTTTTCTCTGACCCTGCTTCGTTTTCTCGTTTCCTCGTTTTGTCGGCTCCTGGGTCATGGTCTCGTTTTTTCGTTTTCCTGGCCCTCAAGTCGTGGTTTCCTCGGAGCCTGGTTCGTTTTCTCGTTTTCTCGGCCCCTGGGTCGTGGGTCGTTTTCGCGTTTTCTTGTTTCCTCGGCCCCTGGGTCGTGGTCTCGTTTTCTCGGGGCCTGGTTCGTTTTCTCGTTTTTTTTCTCGGCCCCTGCGTCGTGGTCTCGTTTTCTCTGTTCCTGTTCGTTATTGTAGTGGCCTCCGGCCAGTGCCGCCGATCCGGGGCGCTCCGGGTGCCTGTGGAGATGAACGACGACGAGGAAGACGAAAACAACGACGAAAGCGAAAACGTCGACGACGACGACGAGAGCGACGACGACAACGACCACGACGACGACGACGACGACGACGGCGATGACGACGACGACGCGAGCGACGACGACGACGACGACGATGACGCGAGCGACGACGACGACGACGACGACGACGACGACGACGACGACGACGACGGACGATGACGACGACGACGACGACGACGACGACGACGACGACGACGACGACGACGACGACGACGACGACGACGACGACGACGACGACGACGACGACGACGACGACGACGACGACGACGACGACGACGACGACGACGACGACGACGACGACGACGACGACGACGACGACGGACGGGGGGAGCTGGGTTGCAGGGGGGGGGGGGGGTCTGCTCTGCAGGGGGGGGTCCGCTCGGCAGAGGGAAGGGCTGCAGGGGGGAGGGGGGGGTCCGCTCTGCAGGGGGGGGGGGCTGCAGGAGGGGGGGTCTGCTCTGCGGGGGGGAAGTGCAGGGGAGGGGGGGGGGTCCGCTCTGCAGGGGGGCGGGGCTGCACGGGTGGGGTCCGCTCTGCAAGGGAGGGGGGGGCGCTGAGCAGTGGGGGGGGCAGGGGTGGGGATCTGGGGGGGGTCTGGGGGGGTTCTCTCTGAGGGGGGAGCGTGCAGGGGAGGGGGGGGGGTCCGCTGAAGGGGGGGGAGGGCTGCAGGGGGAAGGTTCGGGCAGGGGGGTGCTGCAAGCTCTAGGCTTGCAGGGGGGGGGGAATGCAGGGGAGGGGGGGGGGGGGCTCCGCTCTGCAGGGGGGGGAGGGGGATCGGCGGATTTGTTTTCTTGTTTTCTCTGCCTTTGGTTCGTAGTCTCGTTTTCTCGGCCCCTGGGTCGCGGTCGTGATTTCTCGGACCCTGGTTCGTTTTCGCATCTTCTGTTCCCTTGGGTCGTGGTCTCGTTTGCTCGGACCTTGGTTTGTTTTCTCGTTTTCTCGGACCCTGGTTCGTTGTTTCGTTTTCTCGTTTTCTCGGCTTCTGTGTTTTTGTGTTGTTGTTTCGGGCTTTGGTTCGTGATCTCGTTTTCTTGTTTTCTCGGCCCCTGTCTCGTTTTCTCGTCTTCTCTGCCCCCGGTTCGTTGTTTGTTTTCTCGGCCCCTGGATCGTGGTCCCGTTTTCTGGGGCCCTGGTTCGGTTTCTCGTGTTCTCCGTTTCTCGGCCCTGGATTATGGTTTTGTTTGCTTTGGCCCTGGTTCGTTTTCTCATTTTCTCGTTTTCTCGGCCCCTGGGTCGTGGTCTCGTTTTCTCGGGCCCCGCTTCGTTTTCTCGTTTTCTCGTTGTCTCGGCTCCTGGGTCGGAGTCTCGGTTTCTCGGGCCTCGGTTCGTTTTCTCGTTTTCTCGGCCCTTGGGTTTTGTTTCGTTTTCTCGGCCACTGCTTCGTTGTCTTGTTTTCGCGTTTTTTCGGCCCCTGGGTCGTGGTCTCATTTTTCTCTGACCCTGATTCGTTGTTTTGTTTTATTGTTTTATCATCCCCTGGGTCGTCTTCTTGTTTTCTCTGACCCTGGTTCGTTTTCTCGTTTTCTTGTTTTCTCGGCCCCTGGGTCGTGGTCCAGTTTTCTCGGACCCTGATTTGTTTCATCGTTTTCGCGTTTTCTCGGCCCCTTGGTGGTCGTCTCGTTTTCTTCGGACCCCTTTCGTTTTCTCGTTTTCTCGGCTCCTGAGTCGTGGTGTCCTTTTCTCGGGCCCTGGTTCGTTTTCTCGTTTTCCCTGCCCTCTGGGTCGTGGTTTGGTTTTCTCGGGCCATGGTTCGTTTTCTCGTTTTCTCTGCCCCTGTGTCGTGGTCTCGTTTTCTCTGATCCTGGTTCGTTTTCTCGATTTCTCTGCCCCTGGGTCGTGGACTCGTTTTCTCTGACCCTGGTTAGTTGTTTCGTTTTCTTGTGTTCTCGGCCCCTGGGTCGTGGTTTCGTTTTCTCGGACGCTGGTTCGTTGTCTCGTTTCCTCGTTTTCTCGGACCCTGGTTCGTAGTCTCGTTTTCTCGGGCCCTGCTTATTTTTTTAATCGTTTTCTCGTTTTCTCGGCTCCTGGGTCGTGGTCTTTATTCTAGGACCTATATTTGCGTTTTCTCGGCCTGGGTCGTCGTTCTGTTTTCTCGGACTTTGGTTTGTTTTATCGTTTTCTCGTGTTCTCGGCCCCTGGGTCTTTATCTCGTTGTCTCAGACCCTGGTCCGGTGTCTCGTTTTCTCGTTTTTCTCGGCTTCTGGGTTTTCGTTTCGTTTTCTCGGGCCCTGGTTCGTTTTCTCGCTTTCTCGGCCCCTGGGTTGTGTTCTCGTTTTCTCGGGCCCTGATTCGTTTTCTCGTTGTCTCGTTTTCGCGGCCCCTGGGTCGTGGTTTCGTTTTCTCGGGCACTGGTTTGTTTTCTCGTTGTCTCGTTTTGTCGGCCCCTGGGGCGTGGTCTCGTTTTATCGGACCTTGATTCGTTTTCTCGTTTTCTCTGCCCCTGGGTCGTGGTTTGGTTTTCCCTGACCCTGGACCCGTTTTCTGGGACCCTAGTTCGTTTTCTCGTTTTCTCTGCCCCTGGGTCGTGGTCTCGTTTTCTCGGACCCTGCTTCGTTTCCTCGTTTTCTCAGCCCCTAGGTCGTGGTCTCTGACCCTGGGTCGTCGTCCGTCGCCGTCTTCGCATGACCTCGTCCTCGTCGTGACGTGGCGACCACCACGAGGTCATGCGAAGACGGCGACGGCGACGGCGACAACGGAAAAGGAGGGGAGGGGGGGCAGCTTCCAGCAGGAGAGGTCCAAAGGCGGAGGGTAGCTAAGGACCCCCTCCCCCTCTTCGGAAAGGAGAGGAGGGGGGGGTAGCTTCCGGAGCGGCAAAAGGGGGAGGGGAGGGGTAGTTTTCAGGGGGGGACAAGAAAGGGGGGGAGGGGGGGGAGTTTACAGCAGGGGGGTCTACGGGGGGGGAGGGGGGATGTAGTTCCGGGCAAAAGGGGGGGAGGGGGGGGGGATGCTTCCGGGGGGGGCCCAAAAACGGAGGGAGGGGGGGGTAGCTTCAAGCAGGGAAGGCCCAGGGGGGTGGGGGAGTAGCTGAGGGGGGACCCCCCCTTTTGCGAGTTCCGCGCGCGCGTGCCTCTTTCGAAGATAAAGATTGTGCTACATATCTAAATATATGTATGTATATACACACATACATACATACATGCATGCGTGCGTGCGTGCGTGCGTGCGTGCGTGCGTGCGTACGTACCTACGTACGTACGTACGTACGTACATACATATACACACATACACATATACAATTTTACAAATGCGCATACAAATACACATACATATCATAATACATACATACGCAAAACAACATATATACAGGGAGACGAAGAGAGAGAAAGAGAGAGAGAGGGTTAGAGAGAGGGGGGTGAAAAGGGTTCGGAAAGAAGAGAGGACTGGGTTGGAGGGGTGTGGAGGAAAAAGATAGAAGGGTACATTGAGACATCCAGGCAGTGCCAAGGATGGGCCGAAGGCTTGCGCCGAAAACGAGGGGGTCCCCAACGATGGCGAGAAGTGCCCCCCTCGATCGGGATCCTTAGAGACTCGAGACACACAACACAGGCCATCCGCAACCGGGGGGGAGGGGGGAGAAAGGCTTGCATTTTCTGACGAGGAGCCTCCAACACTTCAGATTGAACTTGGAATCCTTTCCTATCCTTAGGGCCCCACCTTTGGTCAGGCGATCGCAAACATAAATCAAGGGGGCGTGGATTAGCGACGGGTCCCGCTTCTATGGGAAATCGCGGATACCCGCCGCCGAACGTGGCGGCACCGGCCGCATTTTGGGAGGGCACTTCCCCCGATCCATGGATTTGGCGACCGCGCGCCAAATCCATGGATCGCTAATCCATGTTTGCGCGCCCCCGATTTGAGCCACCAATGGCAAGCCTTGGAGGCCGCTGGGCGGGGGGTGGGTAGGGGGGCGCCCGCTTCCGAGAGCCCCACGCCCCCGCAGGCGGGTGGCAGGCGGGCGCGCGTAGGGACAGGGCGCCAGCAGGCTTGGTACGGGTCGAGCGGGGAAAGGGCGTTTCTTCCTCCTCCTCCCTCCTCCTCCCTCCTCCTCCTCCTCCTCCTTCTCCTCCTCCTCCTCCTCCTCCTCCTCGTGGAGCAGTGAGCTGGCCAACGGCACGCTGTAGAAAGGCTTTCCCCCGTGGATCACCAGAGCTTGCCGGAGCTTGCCCCGCCGCCGCCATATCCTCCTTCATCCCTCCTCCCGCTCTTTGCTTCCTCCCTCCTCCCTGTCTTACACCCCCGTTTTCATGATCGATTTCCCCTCTCGCATCCCTCCCTTTCTCCCCGTCTCCTATCTCTCAATGCCTCTTGCCCGAGTCCTCTACCCTTCATGTGTTCTCCTCTCCCCCTTGCTCCTCCGTGTGTCCGCTCGCGTCTTCCGTCCTGTCGCATCCTCTCAACATGTTGCCGCGGGGAGATGCGTCAACCAAGTCCTCGCGCTTCGCGTATCTCCGCCAGCCAATCAAGAAACGATGCCCAGACGAGGTGTCGAGATAGGAGACGCACATAA